>MAIP01000037.1:0-189462 GCA_001736125.1 Pseudozyma tsukubaensis | reverse complement strand
TTAACTTCGCAGATCGGACGGGATGCGGTGCTTTCAAGGTTCTATGGCCGCAGATGTCATTCACACCTCAAGTTATGATCATATGACCCAGCCTTGTGTTCACATCTTTCATTGCTGTGAGCTTTCGACCCCGCTTCGATATGGTGTCTGTCAAAGTTGCCGGTGTGCCATGGGATGGTGAGGCGATGCTGCTGTTCAGGGTCTGCCTCCGCGGATACAGCTCAAAAAGTCGGAATGAGCAGCTGTTACGCGAAGCAGCCCCGTACTTTGATCTTCCTTCCGACACGGAAGAGTGTCTCCCGAATCATGAACATTGCTGTGCTCGTGGCCGATTCGTCTTGCTTATCAGCTCCCTTGTGCCGCCGTATGTATTATGCTAGTTTGGCAGTAGCATAACTCATGCAAATCGGTAGCACTGCCATGGGGAGTATGGGGAGTGATGGCATACGAACTCATGCCGCCGATCTGTGTCGCGCCAAGAAGGATCGCTTTTTTGTATCGAAGCGTCCGATGTCAGCCCCATGATCCCATTGTCTACGTGACTCGAACCCGAGAACCGAGCCATGAGGAACACAATAAGCGATGGTGGAGTCATCGAAGTCGTAACCTCGCTAGATAAGAACACGTCGCTGTTTCTGCCGGAGACGCGATCCTCATTGCATGCTCAGCCATTTCCAATACCTCATCAACCTTTCGGGCTGATAGTTATGGCTGTGCCTCCACCCCCGCAAAGATCCGAGTGGTCGAAGGCACATCGGATCGTTGAGAACAACACAGCCCTTCGTGAACAGCCTTCTAGCTTGACGTAGTTGATCGCCATGAGAGGCTGTTATAGCAATATCTGCGCCGAGTGTATGTGTTTTACCTCGCACGACCTGGCGCACGCCTTTGCGAACGCGTCGGAGCTGATTGTGCCGACGGGAAGAAAAGACAAAAAAGAGGCGGCTGCAGGCTGCACATTTCTTCCTATCAGCTTTGGAAACACATGCATGGGCGCGGGGGAGAAACAGGGTCCAAGTGCACTGATGCATTGCCTTGTGGAAAAGCTGAGTTTCTTGCCTTTAGCCGATGATGCCTTGTCCGTTTGCCGGCTTGAGGCTTGTTACACAACCCCTTGATCAGCTCGCATCGTACGATCGACCGCAGGCTTATCCCTGAAATAGTGTTGTTGCTTGACAGGACAAGGAACACAGCCCGGGAAGCTGAGGCTCAAGCTATATACGAGCAGGATCTTCCGACAAATTAGACTCTGACAGCCCACGCCAGACTCCTCCTTCCATCGCGCGCGACCACCACCATCACGGAAACCCCTATCAACACCATAGACTTGGCCTTCCTCGCTGTGGCATTCTTCGCCAATCCAATCTGTTGGTCCGCGCCATCGATTACGGCTAGCCGGTGTGCGTCCCTTCCCGTACATGGCTTCCTCTCATCACCAGCTGCTCAGTGAGCAGTCAGCGGTTTCCCACCGCCTGTCGTTGAGCTCCCCCACATTCATTGTGGACGCCTACCTCCCGGCCGTGGTCGTTGCTATCGTCTTGATTCTGCGCCTTTGGCCAACGTCGACCAGCACGCCACCCTCCTTCTTGTCTCGCGTCTTTACCAGCTTCGTCACACCCGAGGATGTTCACGAATACGATCGTCAAGAGGAGAAGGCGCGCGAGGAAGACAGACACAATCAGGCCACCACAGGCCGATCTCCAACCGTCAAAAAGGGCGAAGCTACTACCGGGTATGGCTCGACCGCGGATACAAGAACAAACTCCATCAACCTCTCTGGGCCGGGGGCTGACACAGGAGACTCGGAGACCTCCCCCCTTCTTGGTAGTCGATCCAATGCACAGGATCCATCAGTTCGTGCTTTGAAGGCGCCCAAGCAGCCAACAGGTGTCAAGTTCGGACTCTCGATCATCAACATCACTCACCTGCTGATCTGGATATCCGCGATCGTGCTTGCGACTATCGGCGGCATCAAGGCTCAACGTATCGGTAGTGAGGCCGGCTTTCAGAACGCTGATGGCCTTCAGCTCGTAGCCGCTCTGCAGGTCGTCGGATGGTCGTATGCCACTATTCAATCCTGCTTCTTCGCGTCGCCTACGCCGCCTTACGATCTGCTGGCTTTCTATATCGTCCAGGTCGCTGGCTCTGCGGTCTCCGGCTTCCATTCGCTATTCGACGTTTCACACCCGCCCTTCTCTCCACCTCATCGTAGCCAACTCATTCCTCCCGTTTTCAGCCTCGCCTCCCTCACGCTGAGTGCGATCGGTATCACGCTTATCATGGGGCTGCCTCTTCAGGTCTATGACCGCAACCCTCAACACGATAGAAATGGATACCCGCCACCGCTTGAAGACTACTGCACGCTCTGGGAATGGATCAGCTTCTCTTGGCTGAATCCTATTCTAAATGCCGCCATGGACCGTCCGCTGGAAGAGACGGATGTCTCGCAGCTCAGCAAGCTTTCCAAGTCCAAAGTCCTGCTCGGCAACATGCGTCGACTCCAAGCAGTTGATGACGCCAAATATGCCCAAGCCAAAGTCGAAGCTGCCAGAGCAGTTGCATCTGACGCATCGCCGCAAGACAAAGCTAAAGCCGAGGCCAAGGCCGAGAAGAAGAGACCTAGTGTAGTGCGCCAAATCCTGTGGATGAATTCCCGCGATCTCGCCCTTGACTTTGTCTTGACCATCGTTTCGTACAGCTTGGCCTACCTCAGTCCTTTCTTCCTCAAACAGATTCTGCAAGCCTTACAAACGGTCGGAACGCCCCAAGAAGCCTCGACCTCGGCAAGCTCACTACACGGTCTTGCAGACATTTCGACTGTTACTATGTTCACAGCCATGCCGCCTTCATATCAGGACGGCGCTCGCTTCTCACCATGGTCCGTCATCAATCTCGTCGCCTCTACGGCGGACAATGGCATCGACCCTGCCAAGAAGCGCGCGTTTCTGTATGCTTTCTTTGCGCTTGTAGCATCGGCGATCAAGACACAAACAGATCTGCAGCACTTGTACTACAGTCGACGCGCAAGTGTTCGCGTCAAGTCTGAGCTCACCTTGGCCATCTACGACAAGGCCTTGCGACGCAAGGATATGTCAGGATTGACTTCCAACACCACCTCCACCGCCGGTGCAGAGGCAACTGCCGATAAAGATGGTAAAGCAGACGGAAAGAAAGGCGAGAACGCCGCCAAGAAGACGGGCGAGTCTGACAAGGGCAAGGCCAAGAAAGATGACGACGAAAGTTCCGCAAGTGTGGGCAAGGTGGTCAACCTCATGTCCACAGACGCCAACCGAGTCTCGCAGACAGCTGCAATGCTGTTTCAGGGCTATTCAGCGCCGCTCGAGCTCGTCCTTGCCACAACCTTCTTGTACAAGCTACTTGGTTGGTCCGCCTTCGTCGGCGTCGTCCCTGCCCTCGTCATTATCCCACTCCAGCAGAAAGTCACCAGCGCTTTGTTTGCCAACAACAAGGAGGTACTCAAGGCAACAGACGCACGAGTCACAGTCCTCAATGAGCTCATCACGTCAATTCGCTTCATCAAATTCTTCGCTTGGGAGCGAGGCTGGTCCGAACGCGTCCTTCGCGCTCGTCAAGAAGAGGTCAAATGGTTCAAAAAGGGCGTCTGGCTCGTCACCGGCCTGTTCACCACCCTACTGGCAATGCCCTTTGCTTTCACCGTCTCTTGCTTTGCCTCCTACACGCTTATCGAGGGCAAGAAACTCGATATCGCGACGAGTTTCACCGCGATCGCGCTCTTCACCATGCTCAGAGGGCCTCTCGGCACCCTTCCGATGGTACTCAACATGATCGTGCAGACCTCGGTCTCTGTCAAGCGAATCAAGGTCTTCCTGGATGAAGATGAGGTTCCCGCTTGGGTCGTTGAGAACGCCAACGCGCACGCTGCCCAACTCACGCAGGCCGACACTACCGTGTCTGATCGTACGGTCGTGCTGAAAGGTGCCACCCTGCGGTGGCATAAGGTCAAAACAGCGGACGAGAAGCCGGCTGAAGCTGTCAAGCCCTCATTTGCGTCTCGATTGAAATTCTGGAAGAAAAAATCTGCGCCGCCTGTTGCAGCTGAGGAGAACCCCCCCATTTCGGAAGGTGGTGAAAACACTCGTGACGAAGCCGAGGCCTTCCATCTCACTGCTCTGGATTTCAGGCCACCACCTGGACGTATGACTCTCATCTGTGGACCCACAGGCTCCGGAAAATCATCTTTGCTCGCAGCGATCCTCGGTGAGATGGAGCTGCTCGAGGGTACCATTACTCTGCCCAAGCGTCCACTGCAGCTGCTAAGCGGAGGTGTGGCATACTGCTCGCAAACGGCCTGGCTCGAGACCATGAGCATCCGTGACAACATCGTCTTTGGTCAATACTTCGACCAAGATCGCTACTTCAAGGTCCTCGATTGCTGCTGCCTCACACCTGACCTCAAAATGTTCCCGGACGGCGACGAGACTGAGATCGGTGAGAATGGTGTTTCTCTTTCTGGCGGTCAAAAGGCGAGGGTTGCGCTAGCACGTGCCGTATACTCGCGTTCGCCGGTTCTGCTCCTTGACGACGTTCTGGCTGCCGTTGATTCGCACACGGCTCGAAGACTCGTCGACGAATGCCTATGTGGCGATCTCGTTGAAGGCCGAACTGTCATCTTGGTCACGCACCATGTCGAAACAGTGTTGCCCCATGTCGCTCATGTTGTCATGCTTGAAGACGGTCGCATTCGTGCAAGCGGCAGCCCCGCAGAGCTCAAAGCTGAAGGACTTCTGTCAGTGGTCATGCACGCAGCCGAGGAGCCTGAAAGCAAGGGCAAGCAAGTAGCAAAGTATGGATTGATGGAAGAAGAAGCCAAAGATGCTGCCGTTGAAGCCAAGGTTCAATCACAGGACGACTCGACCGACAAAAGCGACACAAAGACCAAAGTTGCAGGTGCATCAGGGCGCGGCAAATTGGTAACCGAAGAAGGCAAGTCAACCGGAGGCGTCAAACGCGAGGTTTACGTGATGTATCTCTCAGCCTTTGGATGGTTCTCCGTCTTCCTTGTCGTTCTGATCTCCTTGTCATCGCGCGCCGCCGATGTGTTCGAAAAGTACTGGCTTTCGGTCTGGGGAAACGCGTACGAGAAGGACGGTGGAACCGGTCTCTTACCAAATCCCAGCGATAACGTTCTACCCTACCTTATCATCTACTCGGCGATTCTGGCATCCGGCTATGCATGCGTCCAAATGTCGTATCTCGTTGGAGGCATTGTGGCAGTCAACACTGGTGCAAAGCTTTTCCAACAAATGCTCGAAAGGGTCGTGCGGTCGCCCACACGATTCTTTGACCAGACGCCAACAGGTCGTATCCTGAATCGCTTCACCAAGGATGTCGAGACAGTGGATAATTCGCTCTTCGGCAACATCCGCTTTGTGCTTCTATTCGCCGCCGGATCGTTGTTCTCCATGTTGACCATTATGGTGACCGTACCGACATTTACGCCTTTCCTGCTTTTGTTGACGTATGCCTACTACCGCGCTTCCGTTTCCTACTTGACAGCAGCACGCGACCTTCGACGTCTCGAATCAGTAACTCGCTCGCCCATCTACCAGTCCTTCTCGGAAGTGCTCAACGGTATTGCGACGGTACGTGCCTTTGGTGCACAGGAGCGATACCTTGAAGTCTTGCACAGGCGTCTGGACGCTACGCAGAGTTGCAACAATCTTTTCTGGATGGCCAATCGCTGGCTCATGCTTCGATACGACCTGATGGGAGCCTTCACCGTGTTTGGCGCATCGGTGCTCGCTTTGCTGGGAGGTATTGATGCTGGTCTGGCCGGTATTGCCATCACACAAGCGCAAAACTTTGTGCTGGCCATGTACTGGCTTTGCCGTTGCTGGACAGGCTTCGAGATGGATCTCAACTCGGTCGAAAGGATGCACGAATACCTGAGTCTGCCGCAAGAGCCTCCTGCAATTATCCGAGAGAATCGACCACCTGCCAACTGGCCTTCGAAGATTGACAGTCGCGGTATCCAGGTCAAGAATCTGGTTCTCAAGTACGCACCTGACCTTGACCCAGTGCTGCGAGGTGTCGACTTCAACATCATTGCGGGTGAAAAGGTGGGATTGGTCGGCAGAACGGGCTCGGGCAAAAGTACACTGGCGCTCGCCTTCTTCCGATTCGTCGAGTACGAGCAGGGATCCATCGTGATCGATGGCATCGACATCAGCAAGATCGGTCTGGAGGACTTGCGAGGCAAGCTGACGATCATTCCGCAGGATCCCGTCTTGTTCACTGGAACGATCCGAGATAACCTGGATCCTTTCACTGAGCACAGCGATGAAGAATGTCTTCTGGCTCTGCGTCGTGTCAATCTGCGAACAAGCCCAGTCAACACTGCTGCACCTAGCGTGCTTCCCAGCCGAGCCGGATCTGTTCACGAAAACCACACAGAGACCAACGAATCGTCTTCCTCCTCGACTGCAGTTCAATCTGTGAATCCAGCAGGACATGGTGCAACTGGCTCCATCTTCACGCTCGACACGAAAGTCTCGGAAGGAGGCAGCAACTTCTCACAAGGTCAACGTCAGCTCATTTCGATGGCCAGAGCGTTGCTGCGATCCACTTCGATCATCTTCATGGACGAAGCGACGGCATCAGTTGATTTCGAGACAGACAACCAGATCCAGCGAACTTTGCGGTTGCCACTGGATACTGACGAAAGGCACAAGACGACCATCATTACGATTGCGCATCGTCTCAAGACCATCATTGATTACGATCGCATCTTGGTTATGGATCAGGGCAAGATCGCGGAGAACAACTCGCCAGCTGCGTTGTTGAAACAGAAGGGCATCTTCTACGAGATGTGCCGCAAGACAGGAGAGTATGACGAGCTGGAGCTTATTGCTAACCACGCTGCGGAGAACTCGTCTCGCTGAACCCTATCTTGGCAGAGTTCCCTAGAGAATGCAGTAAAAGCCCTTAGTTTAACTATAAAGTTGCTGGCCTTTCTCACACTATAAAATAGAAAGGTCGAACCGTTGATCGCGCCATGCGTCTGTCTCGAGACCTGTGCACGCCTCTACGATCGTGTCTGAAAGAGCGTGTGACAAAGTGAGGCTGAGCTTGTGACCTCCGTTCTAAGTAGAAGATGGTCGTCACGCAGTACCAAGCGGCACACGTCGAACCTTGGCGTCGAGTGATTTCTCGGAAAGCGGGAAAGGTGAAAGTGGAGAGCTTAGACCCTTCCTTGGCACACGAAAGAATTCGAGGCACGAGAGCGCGATGTGCAAGACAGGAGAGAAAATGCAAAGCGCGTTTCCGTGTGTGTATCATCATCGAGACCAACACCTCTCACGATCCCATCAATCACGCTCAGCCCTCCTCACAGACATCACGACTGAGCTTCGCAAGCGCGAGTCAAGGGCTGCTCTGCGTATTTGGTGCTTTAAACTCAAGACACAGCCCCCCACCAACTTTCTTCGACGCTCCATCTTTGTAACCTACTACGAATGGTCATTGACAGCAACGCGCTCCGTCGACGTGCGCTTCGTTCCACCAGACGGCAAGACGATAAGGCGAGCTGAAGCCTGTTCTGCTCCTAGCTGAGCTCGGGGGCATATAAAGCCTCACACAGACAGCGGCTGCTTCGTGCTGAACTTCCACCAACTGCATTCATCTAGCCTCAGCCTCAAGGGAAGGTGGAGCATGTTGCCGTCATGCCCGCCTTCGCATCTTCGCCGTCACCAGTCATGACTTCTTATCCCACCAACGCTCATGCGGGCTCTTCGTCCGCTGCTGGACCATCCCGTCATCGGACCGTCAATGCGGGTCAATCGTTGGCAGACTTGTACAACACACGTCACGCACAAGAATCCTCGGGTCCCTCCACAGCAGCCGCCTCATCGTCTTCGTTGACTGATCTCTACAATCAGGCTTACAAGAAGGAGAAGCGCAAAGCAAAACCTTCTTCCACATCGCTGGCTGATCTCTACAACCAAAGGCATGAAGCCGAGCATCAAGACGACGATGATAGTCCGGTCGAAGTCGAGCCACAGCGAGTAGCGGCTATCTTTTCAAGGTCCAAACCACAAGCCACTGCGGGACCACCAGCGATCGAGCACGCGCGGACCACGGGAACGAATGTCCAGCAACGTGCTATATCTATCATCAGCAGCGACGACGCAACACCGCCGCCCAAGGCGACAGTTTTCCCAGCGAGTGAAAGTGACGAGCTTGAAGAGGACGGCTCCGCCGAAGAAGAGCACGGAGACGAGATGACTTCCACCTCAAGAGAAAGCAGTCGGTCACGCAGCGGGACTCCCGAAGAACAACCAGGAGGATCACAACTTGTCTATGTGTCACGATCTCCGCTTCCGCGTAGAGGCGCACTCGGTGCATCTGCGCTCCGCTTATCAACGGACAGCGAAGACGATGAAGATATGCCTGGCACACCCACTTTTGAAAGTTCAGCAGCAACGGCAAATTTAGCGCGTCCGCATCCTTCGCCTTCGAAGCTTGTCGTGCATTCAAGTACGAGTTCTGGTCCCGCATCGAACTTGAATGATGAAGAGGAGTCAGATCCGATACTTGCGCCAAGTCACAGGAAAGGTGCGGGTGTTCCGCAGCATTTGCTTGGCAGCACGCAGGACGAGGATTCGATAAATTCGTTACTTCGATTCGACGACTCAGCTTTTGTTGAAGAGGGGGAAAATGCGGGTGCCATGGCGTCGGATGAGCCGATGCCTGACCGGCAGGGGCCGGGACCTCAGAATGGATCAGGGTTTGTAGGCGACTCGTCGATGAACGCAGCTTCATCCGCTCCTCCATCACCTCCGAGCCAAAGATCCGACATTGGTACACCAGAGCCAGCAGCAAGCGCAGCAGCACGACCATCATCTCCATCTTCCAGCGACTCGGAAGAGTGGCATTCTACAGACGGCGAAGCTCTCGTCTTGCTTCCTACACCAAACCAGCCCCTACGCGAAGAGCTAGCAGAAGAGCACAATTCATCACCTTCAGCATTCGAGGGATCGTTTCCGTCCATTCCACCTGCTTCGAACATCGAAGAAGACGAAGACGACGAGCAGCACGAGCAAGACGAAGCCGGCTTGCTTTCGGACGCGGCATCCGACACGCCCATCATCACCGAAGCAAAGATGGCACGAACCCGTTCCGCTGATCTCGGCGGAAACATTACTCCAGGCGAAGCATCAGATAGCACTGCTCCGCGAAGATACCCTAGGCGAGCTCAGGTCGTCAAGGACTACAACCTAGCGCACCTGTTCGAGGAGAACATCCTTCGACAACTCAATGCCGCACCGGCAGCACCGAAAGTGTATGCGAAGCCCAAAAAGCTGAAGTTGGCCCTGCCGGTGGTGGAAGCTTCAGCAGCGTTCTTCGAGGCTCTGCGATCGATGAAAGCAAGCAAAGTGGAAGTGCCGTCCAACTTTGCTGACTTTCTGATGGCAAAGGCGAAGGCTAGTGCCACCGCAGCCGGTACTCTCGCCGAATCCGGATCGATCGCAAATGCGACGCGCAGCACCCACGCTGAGGCGCAGAACAGGCTGACTGAGGCCCAAGCCCAGGACATCTCCGCGCGACGACTCC
The DNA here is from genome assembly GCA_001736125.1 of Pseudozyma tsukubaensis. NCBI lineage: Eukaryota > Fungi > Basidiomycota > Ustilaginomycetes > Ustilaginales > Ustilaginaceae > Pseudozyma > Pseudozyma tsukubaensis. The sequence continues at coordinate 179,868 of MAIP01000037.1, read as the reverse complement.
AGCCGGCTGCCTTATGGGATATCCGTGTCCGCAGCGATGACCGCCATGAACCCTTCAGGCTTCGAGCCAGCACACGCAGATGGCTCGGCATGAAAAGTCCTTCTTCGCGAACCCAAGCGGTCGAAGAGCCGACCACCCCGACACCTCCCTCTCGCCGTGCTTTCTCTTTTCGCCGCATCACTCTCCGCGAGCTCGTGCCACACACACTCGGCCAAGGAGCTTCCAACGCTTCTATCCGCGAAACACTCTCAGAACTTGCAGGCTCCAGCTCAATTGGCCGCTCACGCGAAGACACTTCCCTTGAAAGCGCTTCCGTTCGACTACGACTTGGTCGTGCTGTCAAGCTACCTCTTCCTGAGGTTCTCCAGACATTCGTTGATGAAGAGCAGCAGGAGTGGGTGCGTCTGGAGGAGCATCTGCCCGAGATCGAACGCATGGCAGAGGAGAATCGGGCAAGGGCGGAGGGCAAGATCTTAATTGATGTGGAGAACGAGGATTGGATCCAGTCTCAGCTGGACGCCGCGGGAAGAAAGACGTTCTCAAGGCTGACCTGTGCGACGGGTGGCACGATTAAAGTGTACTTTGCACGCAGCGAAAGCGAAGCACCCCTTGTGCCGCAGGGTGAGGAAGGTGGACAGAAGTTTAGGATCGTCAGGAGGGCGTCGACGGCCAGATCGCCAAGTGCGTCGAGGCTTGGTTCTGTAGTTCCCAGGACTAGCCAGGATGGAATGCAGGCAGAGGTCGAGGCAGTGCTGTCAAAGGGCAAGCAACCCGTGAGAGCACCAAGGTCAGTATCTCCGTTGCCTAGACTCGAGCTCGAAATTCCATCATCACCACCAGCACGTCCAGCAGACGCTTTGTCGAAGGTGGTAAAGCCGCAGGGCAGCAAAACAATGAAGCAGGCGCGAAAGGAAACTCAGCCAGATGAGGTCGACCCCCCAATGCCTGTATTCCAGCTCGAGATCCCATCGACACCTCCTGCTCCATCTTCAGATGCACTGCCAAAGCCGTCGCGCAAAGACGCACAATCAGTATCCAAGCCGATTGACAAGCCTCTCTTCCCATCGCTCATCACGTCCAAGAGTAAGCTTTTGCCGAAAAGCCCATCCACCTCCAAGACCAAAGCTTCCTCTTCTTCCGCCACTGCGGCAGCGGCCAGAGGCAACCGCGACATCCTGTCTTACTTTAGCACGCAGCCTTCCGCGCCACCACAGCAGCCGCCGTCCGCCAAGGCCAAAGACAAGGCGAGGGCGGTCGATGAACCTCTTAAAGCTGTTAAGGGTCCGAATGGCGCCAAGGGAGGTAAGGTCAGAGAAGTCGTCGAAATGGGAAGATTGTACGTGGATCTGACGCACTCTTCAAGTACCTCAGAAGACCCTATCGCGCCCAGCAAGGGGCACAAGAGGTTACGCTCGCCTTCTCCTGGTCCCGCCGCTTCGTCGAGTAAGAGGAAAACAGTAAGTTGTAGTGGTACTTTGACCGGGTCAGAAAAGGTAGCGGGAAAGAAAAAGGGTACAGTTGGGCTAACAGATCCGTTCCTTAGAGCTGAGGCGAAGCGGAAGGAGGCTCAGAGGCGGTCTCAGCGCGAAGTCGACAGGGATGACAATGATGATGAAGAGTTGGGCACGCCTTCACCACCAGCATCAGCGAGGCAGTCAACGCTTGTTGCTGTCGAGCTGCCCTTCGTCCCCACCGACGCCGATGGCGCAGCGAGGAAGAGCAAGGGCAAGGCCACTCCTTCTTCCTCCAACAAGCGCCGCCACGATATCGAATACGATAGCGAACCAGGCACTCCTCCTCCACCCCACATTTCTTCGAAGAGCAAGTCCAAAGCTCGCCGTATCGCCGAAACGAGCGATTCGGGCACACCGCCGCCTCCTCCTGTCAAATCCTTTACGAAGCCTAAAGAGAAGCACATGCTTATCGAACCATCCAAATCTACCACAACCAAGGCGAAACCTCAAGTCGTCCTCCCTCGACCCCCATCCCTCTTCAAACCGTCTTCTTCCTCCTCATCATCGCGCCCCTCTTCGTCTACCGCCAAAGCTGCCGCCACCTCCGCCAACGCTGCCGCCACTGCTGTCGCATTGCCCCCCGCCACCCCCTCGCCCACCCGTGGCGGATGGACAGGCATCTCCGGCTGGTACACCAACACCCGCGATGCTTTCAGCCCGACGCCGCTCGAACAGCTGAGTCAGGTTGAGCGGGAGCAGGTGCGCAAACAGGAGAGAGCAAAGGAGAGGGAGAGGGAAAAAGAAAGGCTGAGAGCTGCGAAGAAGAAGCGCAGATAGTGAGGTTTGGGCTGGCGATAAGTTGGCGAATGCAACGTTTTGTTCAAGCCCAGATGGAGGAAGACTGTGGGCGAGGATGAAAGACTGTGCGTTTGTACGTTGTGCGAGGATGTGTGCGCATTGACGAAGGAGGAGTGCGGAACTCTAGCTTTGTCAACGGTGGTTGGCGGGATGCGGCGTTTTGCTCAAGCACAGATGGAAGAAAACCGCGCGCAATGGTAGAAAGAGTGTGTCTGAGGTGTGCGACTGCCGAAGGAGCGCAGACATCGAGGTCTCATGGGGAGGCGAACGCAATGCTTGATACAACACGGACGAAAGAGGAACATGTGCATGGGCATGAGGAGTTGAGGATGCGTTCTTGCATTGACCAAGCTTAAAGAAATACAAGCAGTGCAAAACCCGTATGTGTGTGAAGGGCAAAGGCGATTCAATCCCGCTCGTCATGAATCGAAGCAACGCTCTTACGACGCTTGGTGGATCTGCCACTGTCTTCCTCCTCCTCCTCGTCATCTTTGTCCGCCTTTGTTGTTTTTACTGCCTCTGCCGATGCAGCCACTACTTCAGACTGTGCGGTAGGCTCTGCAGTGACGCCCGGAGTAGTTGTGGTAGCGGTGAGGGGGTTAACAGTTTGACCAGGGTTATCGATCTCGTCTACTGCGCCTGAGGGGACGCCTAGTGGTTCTGTGGTGGTTGATGGAGCGCTCGCGGCTGGTGTTGCTGTTGCGGATGTCGACATAGGTGCTGCTGATGAGGTGGTGGCTTCGACAGCAGCAGCGACACTCCCACTTGCATCCGCTGACGAGACAGTTGCCGTTGCAGGTGCTGTTTCAGGTTCGACCTCTGACATGGCTACGTCTGTCTCTCCTTCCTTCTCCTGTTGCGTCTCTCCCGCTTCTGCTTTGACTGTCTCGCCAATGGGAGCAGCGGTACTGGTGGGAGCAACATCAACCACCTCCTTCGGCAGGTTTCCCGACATGTCTTGGGTCCTATCCGCCCCTCCCAGCTCCAAATCAGGAATTTGGTCAATCACCATGCCCTCTCCTCCCTCTTCTCCTGCTTCTTTCCCTTGACTCGCACCCCCGATGTTGGCGGTAGCATTAGGATGATGCGTCAACATCCCATTCTCATCCCTGACAATGAAAGGAATTGGTGAGAACAGCGGTTCTGTATGACTTGCATTCGAGCCTACACTTTCGCTTCTCGCCCTCCCTGACGAAGACGACGACGATGGTGGCAAACCGTCCATCCTATCCATCTCGACTTCGCTCATATCTGAAGCCGAAGTTGCGCTTCCACCCACGTCCTCCCCTTCACCATCGTGATTGCCATTGACCAACGCACCACCGCCCACAGGGGGCAAAACGGGACTGATCGGGAAGGCGTCCCGAGTAGCCGTCACGCTCAAACACCTTTTCAGCGCTCCAACCCACTTCGCTCCACTTCTGTAATGCAACATTGGGTTCGTTACGAGCTCGCAGAGACGTTGGATGGTGAAGGGAGGCTGGGTGTCAAAGTCATCAAGCAGGGCGAAGAGGGATGCTGTATGCGAGGCGATTTCGTCCGCTGACAGGGGTTGGATGCTGGAGAATGTAGATAGGGGCGTTGGTCGTTTGGAGGCGTAGAAGTTTTGTGTGTCTGCTGGTTGGACATCTTGTGGTGGATGGATGGAGGATGAGGGGTTGGTGCCGTTGGCGACGGATGTCGAGGCTGAGATGTCTGCAGCTTCCGCCGATGTTGTTCGTGCTTCACCTTCTGCCATCGTGGCTGCTGTAGGGGCGGCTTGACTTGCCTCTTCGTCTGTCTCCTTCGCTACGTCCGCGACAACTGCGGCTTCTTCATCCGCTTTTGCTTCCTCTTGTCCTTCATTCACAGCTTGCCATTCCTCTCCTGACCCCACTTGAACCGGAGCAAGCATCCCCGACCTAGCCATCAGAGCCATCCCATTCCAATCAGTCTCGCCATCCACACCCTCTTTCACAAAAGGAATCAATCCAGCTGCCGGATGCAGCTCCTTCTTCCCCTCCACACTAAAGTTGTCCTCCAGACACTGTCGGATCCTGTATTTGATCGCATCTTTCAACACTGGCCAGTCGTACCTTCCACCACTACTTTCCGCAGGTGCGGAAGGAGGAGTCGACGTTGATGCGGATGAAGGTTGTTGCGGTAGGTCGTCATCGTGGAGGAACTCGTCTGTGTCTGCGATGTGCTGCAGCTGCGCAAGGTATGATGGGTTCCATTGGAAGGTAGGCGAGAGGTCGTGTAGCGTTTCGGAGGTCATTTTTGGCCTACGTGATGCTGCTGTTATGCTAGCTGCGTGGTATGGGTATTGAGATGGTCGGACCAAACGGCGTGGTATGCTGGCGAGCGCGACGCTGGTAGTCCAGGGTGCCAATTGAGCTAGTCGACGTGCTGAGATACCAGATAACAGCTTAGCTGCCTTGTATCCCGCAAAGCTGAGTCGTGAGCCAGAAGGCGCGCTTCGGATGCCGGATGAGCCGATCGACTACGAGTTCCGCAACTTGAGATATGCGCTTAAATGGGGCCCCGGAAGGTTCGCTAGCAGAGCTGAAGCGGAATAACAACGCTCTACTACCGGGTCCTGCGTTGATGCGGAAGTCTCGAAGTAGGCGTCGGATGAAGGCTAGCTAGTGATGAAGAGCAAAGGTGTGGAGCGAAAGATACTTCGGATTTCGGACCCTCTTACTCTACGACCCCGGACAAGAGCGGCAAAGCAGTGAGCAACGTGCAGGCGAGCAGGCATCAGCTGCTTGAGGTGGGAAAAATTTCGCCAAATTCACAAACTCTCGAACAAGGACCCTTCTTTCAATCAACGCGACTTGAAGCCTTTCTCAGAGCGTGACTTGGTGGCGCTACATGAGGGCTCACTCGGCCGGCTGACGCTCCACTTGACAGCCACCTTCGCCAACATGTGCGCTCGGTATCGAGATGCTCGAAGCAAACAGGCACAATCATGCCTTGGACGCGGAGGATGTGGTCAGCAGGCATGAGAAGAGATTAAGCATGAGCTGTGAGTATCGCCACGAGGTGAGCTGACAAGATGCAAGGAGCGCATGGCAAGGTACAGCAGAAGTAGTAGATGAACGAAAGTGCCCAGATTGCTGAAGGACGAAGCGAAGGCATATCACAAACCGATTCCACAGATGCTGCTATATATAATGCAGATGAGAATACGAAGGTTTTGAAGCTGATTTAGGGGTAAACCTCGCGAAGGATGGCCTTTGGAAGCTTGCCGTTCTATCATGGCCGTACATGCAAGCTGGTCCTATCTGCAAGCAGATGCGGGAAAGCACAGCGCGCAGTCGGTGAAGACGAACACACCAGATGGTACTGCAGAGAAGTTGGATGAACGAAATGCTGATATTGCTAGGAGATGAAAAGGAGCATGCAAGAAAAGTAAAAGTCCAGGAATGAGAACCTTTCACAGGCGGGCCTGAAGACCAGAGCAACGCGAGCCTACCCCTGCCCCTAGTTGAGAACAACAGCTTGGCGAATGTCACGCGAACTGGCTCCGATGAGGACCTTGAATTTGCCATCTGGCTGCAGCCATTGGTTCTTCTCGTTGCACCATGTGGAGAGATCGTATTGTGTCAAGTTGAACGATACTTCCTTAGTGTTGCATTTCGAAAGGTATTCACGGCCGAAACCACGGAGGACCTTGGGAGGTTCACCTGCGGAGCGTGGGAATTCGAGGTAGGCTTGCCAGACTTCGTGGCCGTCCCATTCGCCCGTGTTGTTGAGGGTGAAGCTGACTTGATATTTGGGTTCAAACAGCCACTCGGGCAACCCGGTGGAGGCGTTCGAGTGGCCCCACCAGCTGTTGTCTGCCCAGCCGACTTGCTGAGACCAAGCACCAGAGTATCCGAACTTGGTGTAAGAGAGACCGTAGCCAAACTCGTAGCGAGGCTCGATGTTCTTACTGTCAAAGTAGCGGTAGTCGATGTTGAGTGCTTCCGTGTAGTTGATCTGGGGTGTGACCGTGTCGTTGTAGTAGAGAACATCGGCCGAATAGTCGGTGCGGTTCTTTCCGATGGTGTAAGGAAGACGACCACTAGGGTTGAAGTCACCGTACAGCACATCAACAAGCGCACGTCCACTCTCACTGCCAGGCAAGTTGGCCCAGACAATGGCAGTGACGTTGGGGTTCGAAGCGAAGCTCTCCATATCGACGGCACCTGTTGAGTGAACGATGACGACAGTGTTGTTGTTGACAGCAGTGACGTTGCGGATCAGCTGCTCGCCCTGGTTCCAGAGCGTCAGGTTGTTGCGATCACCCTCGTTCTTGTCGACAGTGATGTATCCTTCACCGCTCTCTGCGCTAACAAAGACGAGCGCAATGTCAGTGAGGTTGGCGATCATAACACTCTGAGCAATGTTCCAGTCGTCAAAGTTCCACTGGATCTCGGTGCGATCCTTGCGAGCACGCGCCTGCAGAGCCTCGTAAGGCGAGAAGAAGTACGAGTAGTCGGTTGAACCGGAACCCCATCCCTGACCAAGAGTGCCGTAGGGCAGACCGCCATTCTGGGCACGATCGGGCCAGGAGTTGGCACCTTGATAAAGAGGACCAGCATCAGAGCCAACGACAGCCATGTTGCGTGGCTTTTTGATGGGAAGGGCATTGCGGTGATTCTTGAGCAAGACGGTACCGGCGCTGGCAACCTCGCGCGCAATCTTGTAGTGGTCGGCAGTGGCGTCAACGTGTTGGTTGGTGGCAGGATCTTTCTTATCGAAGAAGTTGAAATTGGGCTTGGGGTAGTCTTTGTCCTGACCGAGCAAGAACCAACCAGCAAGGATACGAGTGGCCATGTCATCAAGACGCGTCGTGGCTACGGAGCCATTGTTGACAGCCATGGTAAGGTTGCCACCCCACAAAGATCCGTTCTGAAGACTGCAGCAAAGCACATCACCAGGCATGGTCATGTCAAGACCAGCGTTGGCAGAAGCGACACCAGCGTGCTGAGCACCCCAATCCGACATGACGTAACCGGGGAACTGCAACTCGGTCTTGAGGCGGTTGTTGAGCAGCTCCGAATTCTGGCAGGCCCAAGAGTTGTTGACAAGGTTGTAAGAGCACATGACCGAGGCAGCGCCGGCTTGAACACCTCGAAGGAAAGGGTGAAGGTAGATCTCGCGCTCAGTACGCGAGTCGATGTTGGAACTGCCTTCATTACGGAAATGTTCCTGCTCGTTGTTGATGTAGTGCTTCAATGTAGCCTGAACACCTGCGTCTTGTGCACCCAGCACCGAGTAGTGAGAGCCTTCACCGCTCAGGTACGGGTCGGCACCAAAGCCTTCCCAGGAACGACCACCCTCCGGAGAGCGGGCCAAGTTCATCATAGGGCCCAACCAGACGTTGGCGCCCTTGGTCTTGAACTCTTCACCGAGAGCGTAGGCGCGCTTGTAGAAAAGGTCGCGATCGAAAGTGGCGGCAGCAGTGATGGCGTCAGGGAATGAAGTGATGCGATCGGTACCTCTGACACCTGCCGGACCGTCCATGAGGCACATACCGGGGAAACCGACGCGTGGAATGGGCGAGATGTTGCCGACACATGGACCACGCTGCCAACCTGAACCAGTGGTGAGAATGACTTTCTCTGTCTCGTTAAACTGCTGGAGATATGCGCGTGCCTGACCGATGGCGTCCTTCCACTTTTGTGTGGTTCCTTGGGTCTGCGGTGTAGGGTAGAAGGGTGGCGAGTATGGAAGCGAGTCGTTGCCGTTGAAAGGGATACGAGGCACGGTCTGATAGCCTGGACCGTTCTGTCCAGCACCACCAATACCTTGCTGTCTTCGCTGGAGGAACTGTGTGGCAGCATCATCGTCTCTCTCACCGAAGAGTTGCTGGTAGTCTGGCTGTGATGAGGCAACAGCGAGGCTTGAGCCTGCGCAGGCCAGCACGGCCAAGGGCAGGACTGTTGAGAACTTCATGTCGGTCTAGTCCGCAGTTATGACGTCTTGACTAGAGAGTGCACCTTCCGTTCCACCTTGAGTTGATATGTGGCGAAGGGAACTCGATGAAGAACGATGATGGTGTGAAGAGAAGGTGGAATTGTGAGGGTTATGGGGAAACCTCTGCACTTTCGGCGGCGGTAGGTCGCACGAAGAGAGCGAATGCAGCTGACAACACTGAGTTCGGTCAACTGCCAGAGAAAGAATTCGCCGATGAGGTCTCGGAGGAATGGAGGAGGGTTGTTGTTCTACGAAGTCGTTCTAGAATGGCTTCCTAGGGGTCGCATGCAATGGACGACGAAGCGCTTGGACCGCAAAGAAAAGAGGGTCCTAGAGGCGACTAGGTCGGGGCGAGAGCGTGCGGCAGGTCGAAGGTGATGAACAGCTACGAGGCTATTGACCGACGAATTTCGACGTGACCCAAGCGGGAACCGAAGCACGGATGCGCTCGACGGTTACAGGGATGTTGCTGCGCAGCTGAGTCTTGACGATGGTTCAAAATGGAAGATGCCGCGTAGGAAGCGAGCGTGGACGGAAAGGGGTCAAGCACGCGGTGCGCTTCTAGCGAGCTGATCGAGGAACGTTTTTGGAAGAGATTTCCGGTTTAGCGAGCCGACGCCTTGAGCTCGCAGCGAGTCGGCTATGTGAAAGACTCGTTGCCGCTAGGAGCTCCAAAAAAGCGTAGGGGCAACGACAAGGTTGAGCTGAATGAAATAGAGTCCCGTCTATGTTAGCGTGGGGGCGTAGCAGTTGAGAATGCTGCGCAGAATGACTCCAAGGCGTGGTGATAGTATATGGTTTAGGTGGAAGGTTTGGCTCGAGGTGCAATGGCGTGAGTGGCTGGGAAGAGGGTTCCGTGCTCGGCTAGTGAGCCAAAAGGCAAAGCTGTGGGTGAAAGCAAGTGCAGCTGAACAAAGCGCAAGAATTGGCCGATGAGGTCGCGAAAATTTAACGGAGCTCTCAGGTGGCGGCTGATATCTCAACACTGCAGACCTCACAGCATTCCTGTCGAAGGGTTGCAAGAAGATATTCAACCACTGAAAGATCCTGTTGCGGCAGATTTTTCTCGAGCGTACGCAGCGGCCAAAGGCGTAGAGACAAGAACGTACGATGCATGAAATCGCACCGCTTGAGAATGCTTTTACGGCCCAAAGACACTCGCAAAGCGCTGCGCAGTTGAGTGCGAGCTTCGGCTACGACGCGGAAGCCGCAAGCGCGTAATGTAGCAGAAGCGAAACTCGCCGGTGCAACAGACGCAAGGCGGCGGGGGACTGTTGCGAATGCGCTGCCGTGTGCATTTCAACGCGCCTTTCGCGTCTTGGCGGCTGTTGGTTTGAGTTGCTGTGCTGATCAAGCAGATCCACCCTCGGGGCTTGAAATCGAAGCCTTTTTTCTCTTTTTCTACCCGAGAACTGATCTGCGCTTCCATTTCAGAATGTGGTAACGGCAGCACGGGGCGAGTCAAGTCAAAAGTTGGTCCCGTTGCAACCTTACATTCCACTCGAGCTTCAGATAGACTTCTGCCACTCTCTGGAATGACAACTACCAACCTTTAAGCCAAAGTTGACGTCAAAGCGAAAGCATGCTTGGATCCTTCTCTTCCGCATCGTGGTGGGCACGATTTACTTGGCGCATCCAAGTAGCATGACCTCGCATGCATATAAACGCGGGGCTCACTGACCGTTCTTCAGCATTCATGGTGTTGTAGTCGCCGGTCAGTCCCCAGGTGGTCAGAGAGAGATTTCCGGGATCAGACACGAAAGCGCTGCACCCTCGTTTGGCGCTGAAGACGGCGACTATTTTTGCGCAGCGATTCGGCGGACACTCGCTTAGTATTTGTCCCCACGCTAAGGAGTTCGAACTGCAGAGCACGTCTTTGGCGAGATGCATCTCATCGCGCTAACATCTTGATCTGCCTGTGGTGTTCATCATCTTGACATAACTTAAGTGATCACCAGTCCCAAGAGAGGCGGCGGAAACCATCGATTCGAACCCCATTCTAGTGTTTAGTGTTTAGAAAATGCGCAGCTTTCAACTCGAAGATCCCCAACGAGGTGGTGCTAAGAAGGGCTGATGACAGGATTGGGACTGCTAATTGAATGCTCGATTTGATAAAATCGGGCTATCGGCACATCGAGCTCTGTCACCGGCAGGACCGACCGACCGCGAAGGTGATTGCCAATTACTTAGCTTGCAAGAACAGTCTTGACTGAAAGCACTGCATCGCAAGTCGAAGCGCTGCTGAAACTGTGCTATCAGAAGGTCGATGATCTATGACCAGCCATCGGCAGTACCACCTTGTCATTGGTCGATCTTGCGCTGCACGATTAAGCCACAATGATGAGGCGTCGCCACTTGCAGACGCAGAACAAGCTATGGCGTTCAGAGAAACGACCTTGAGGCGTCTCAAATGTTCTCCTGCAAGTCAACGATTCATCCGCCGACCGTGCCTCTTCTAATCAGTGCAACTCAGCCGGCAAGAAGTGCTCGAGCCCTTCTTTTGCCGCATTTCGGCACCCTACCTGCCATCGTTACCGACTAGCATCTGTGGGCAAAAAGAGAAATCGGAAGCGTCCGATGTTGTCGGAAGTCGCGGATGAACCAGCCAGACTAAGGGATCTTGAAGTCTAGCGAAGACAAACAGCTTTAATGCAGCGGCACCTGGAAACGTGTTGGTCAGCTGTCTCCCGAACATGGTGCCCCGTGTTCGGCAAACGAGAGAATTTCCACGCTAAAAGGTGACATCCGAATTCTGTCACGGCGCGCTGATGCTCCTTTAGAGTTTGATACGCCGTTCGACGCCCAGCCAAGCTGTCAAAAGCCACCTCCCATCCTGGACAGCTTTGCCACCAACTCCGATCCTTCTCCAACGGTCTGCCTGCCCCTTGGCTTTCTCGCGTAATGCTCACATCTGGACTATCTCCAAATCGAATCCAATTAGGGCGATCGTAGGATCAATGACTGCTGTTTATTCTTCGGCCTTTCACGCAAAGAGCTGTAGCAATTTCAATGGAGCCGACAGATACACAATGGAGCGTGTGTGACTGTCGAGCATACACGTTGGTGACTTTCATTGTCCGCCCAAGCGAACATCTCGGCTCATCCTTCCTGCGTGTAGAGCAGCTGACATCATGCGTCTCCCTCCACGCTTCCCCCAGAAATCCTAAGCGGCTCGGACAAACTCGTGGTTCTTCTTTGTCCAAGATGATGGTGAGACATAGGGATTTCGATTGCCTCGCCTAGACCATCACGTACGCACCAATGGTTGCCATCGTGCGGCTCCCAGTGGCAAGATCGTGGATTTCGGCGCTGATCCATCGAGACTTGTTTCCAAGAAGTTCATCCGACTAGCACCAACAAGCGTAAACCCCGGCAACCCAATGCCAACTTGAGCTTCGTTTAAAAGCGTTGCCGACGCCATAGTCTACTTGCAGCCGAACACTACATGTCTCACCATAGTTCCGCCCCTGCTGTTCGGACTCTGCACGTCCGTCGTCCTTCCTTCTCCGCGTTGGTGGCGATCAACCGCCGATGTGGCTGCACATCCAAGCCACTTGAAGCTAATCAGATCCCCCCGCAACGTTTGTCGGTCTCATGTGCATGGCAACCTCTCTTGCCTCGCTTACGATTAGCATTTTTCTTTTCCACATCGAATCGAATCTTCTCCTCCATCTTTTCCGTTCGGCAGAACGTGTTGTGAGCGGTGTCTGTCGACGTTTCAATCTGTAGCCTGCACCGGCAAAGGTGAAGAGGCCGGCATCTGCACTTACTCCGGCATCTGGTGCCGCCGCGACATAGAGTCAGTGTCAGGAACTGCAGTTGTCGTCTAAAACTACAACTGTGCTCGAGCGAAAGGAGGCGGTGGCATGATGTTTCTGCATGAGAGCTTTGCTGTACTTTGCTGATCAAACCTGCCTTTCGAGCCGAACCGCACAGCGAGCAACCTTCTGAGCTTGCTGTACCCATCACGCTGGGCTGCGCCATCGCCGAGATGTCCTCGAAGGTATAAGAAAGCCTTCAGAGCTGGCTTCTGGATTCCTTTGCCCAGCCCAACCAACACATACTACGGAATACCCTCATACCCAACACCTAACTCCACTCTCAACCTCATCTCCACAATGCTTGCCAAGTCGACCCTCATCACCCTCCTCGCTGCCGCAGCTGGCTTTGCCTCGGCCTCCCCCATCGCCGAGCGCGCCACCTGCTCCTCCTACACCGTCATCGACACCCGCGGCACTGGCGAGCCTCAAGGCCCTTCTGCCGGATTCCGCACCATGAACTCCAAGATCTTCTCCTCCGTCTCTGGCGGCACCGAGTACGACACAGTCTACGCAGCCGGATTCGACCAAAACTCTGCCCAAGCCACCTCGAACATCGTTGCCAAAGTCCAATCCACCCTCGCATCCAACCCTTCCGCATGCTTCATCCTCGAAGGCTACTCCCAGGGTGCCGCTGCCACCTGCAACGCTCTCCCCCAGCTCACCGGTGCCGCATTCAACGCTGTTAAGGGTGTGATTCTTATTGGTAACCCAGAGCACAAGCCTAACCTCGCCTGCAACGTCGATGGAAACGGTGGAAAGACTACCGCTGGCGCAAGTGGTATCTCGGCCGCCTTTTCGCAGGGTGTTCCCAGCAACTGGGTCTCCAAGACGATTGACTTTTGCATTTTGGGCGACGGCGTTTGCGATGCCCAGTCCGGCTTCGGAATCACTTTCCAGCACCTTCAGTATCCTTACAACTCTTATGTTCAGTCGGCTGGTGCCAACTTCGCTATCAAGGCTCTTCAGGGTTAAGCATCGACACTTATTTTCGAACGTTTCTCTTCGATCTCGCCTGTAGCGCTGCCTTCTCGTCTTCCACTTCGTTTGCAACCCCTGTAATCATCCTGTAGCTCATCTTTCCCTTCTCTATACTCATTTCCGGAATCGATACTTCACCATGTTCACATAGGACACATCGTGCTGTGAACGTAAGGAGTGTGCCTTGAATATGACGCCAAAACTTACGAGCCAAAAGAAAGTACGAAAGAGTCGCCAGGATTCGTTGAATCAGAGCAAAGGGGGAAAAGCGTGCTCCAGGACCACTACCATCTGATGAAGCTCTTCAAGCTGAGCGAAAACAAGGCGAAGGGAAGAACACGTCGTCAGCGCTCTTGTTCGAGACCTTACTCGCTGAAACCCAGCATGTTGAAGTGCGTAGACTTACTCTTGAATCTTGCTTGTCAGCCCACTGAAACGAGATGTGGCGCCCAAGGTAGCCGTTCGAGGCACTGCTTTGGATGACCATCGCAACCCGCTCCAAAACCCGTTCGAAGCGAGAGGCCGGGTAGGATACCTAGGTGTTGGGATTCTGAACGTTTGACCTCGGGTGTCCTTGAAGTTGAAGAATTTCGTAGGGCGCTGCATTGACGGCCTAGCGCCAAACAAGGTGATCGGTGCTGCGGAGGCGGATGGTGCTACCAGAGCTACCATACAGGCCACCAGGGCGAGCTGAAGGAAGATCGATTGGATGAGGGGGAGGATGCGGACCATTTTGCCAGAAAAGGTGTCCAAGGGTTAAGGGGTGGCGGACGATAGAGAGGAGGAAGACTGAGACGATGGGAAAGAGCTTTATGGTTAGGTCAAGTAGAGATCAAGTTGCTGCCGGCTGGTCATGACCGGTTCCAAATGAAAGGCATCGGTGGCGCAAACTACCCACACGGCCCGCTCATTCGGACATCCCACTCAAAATTGATTCGGGAACAGGCTGAGATGGCGTCAATCTTGCGCACACACAGACGGACAGGTCAAAGTCATAGCAAAGGTGCGAATGAAGTCACTTTCCTGAAGGTGGGAGGAGGCCTCAAGAGAGCCGACTGGTGGCGCGATGGCCTACATCGAACGCTATGAGGAAAGGTTGTTGGAAATGAGAGCACCAAGTATGCTCCAATCATCAATGAATTACAAGCTACCATCTGATGACGTTCTTCAAGCTGTGCGATGACAATGTGAGCCTCAACTTCATCGTCAGCCTATCTTCTGCATCTGACGCAATCTGACGACGTGAAAAACTTCATTCAGGATCGACATACCTTTTGAGCTTGTCAGAAGGACGACTGGAGTTGGGAAGTTTGAGTTTGCTGAAGGAGGACACTTGAGGAGATTTGACCTCCTTTCCCCATTTGACTCCGCGCCAGAATTGCTCGCTAGTGAGAGGCTTGCCATAGCGTGAGAATCTGCCAATGGCTCCGGTGTGAGGATCCTTGACTTCGAAGATGTCAGAGCCTCGAAGCTTTTGGGCCGATTTGGCGACATTACCCAGCTCCAGCCTGGGACTTGTGGGGACGGTGTCGAGGAGGGGTGCTGCAGTTGCAAAGGGAGCTACCAGAGCTAGCATACATGCCAACAGGGCAAGGTTGAACAAGGAGAAACGAGCAAAAGAAGGGGTGCGGACCATTCTGAACGAAACGAGCGTGTGGTGTTTTAAGCGGAAGCGATCGCAAGTGCAAAAGAGAGGCTGTGAGAAGAGCAGAGTGAGAGCGAGCTTTATAGCATCGGCAGACGAAGGGTGCCAGCGTCATCACTGAAGGAAGAATTCGATCCCACATGGAAAGCAACAAGCAGCATAACAACGGTGACGCCTTCGTCCCACACGTCCCGCTCGAGGCGTAACTTTCATCCATATCTACAGGTGCACCTCCCACTTGCACCACACTATGGACTTGATTCACACAGCGTCACGATTAAAGGAGTGTGGATTGAGGTAGCGGGAGCTACAGACAGATGTGCCAATATTGCGACACAGCAGCATCAGTGTGTCAGCAATACCATAAAGCAGCGCTTTCGCCACGGAGGAGTGGTTTAGGGCACGAACCGAAGCGTGACCGCACGTCTTCTTCCTGCTGCCTTTAGGTATACCATGTAGATCTAGAGTCTGACGATCTTACGGATTTGCACCTTCAAGCTGTGCGACATCAACATGAGCATAACGACCTGTCGTCAGTCTTCTGCCATGCTATTTCTGCGCGAAAGTTCGATTGATGGGAGGAAATGGTTACTCACACTTTGAGCTGGTTCTTTGCCTTGCTAAGAAGTCCTTGACACGAGAAGGTTTGATGTCGCCCAAACGAATCTTTGGCTGAGGCTCGACCTTCGGCATAAAGTCGTGTCGAGCCTTGCCAAAGGAAGGAAATCGAGGTGGACCTTGACCGTGTTCAGACAGGCTCGAAACACGTTCAGGAGAATTGATGAACCTGGAATACCTCGGGTCTCCTGTCATAGGCACTGTGGAAGATAATTGGGCTACCAGAGCGATTATGCAAGCCACGAGGGCCAGCGTGAGTAGGAAATTTGAGTGGGGGATCGGATTCGAACCATCTTGCTCGAAAGAATTGTTTGAGAAGAAGAAGTGAACGTGGAAGACGTGAAGTGAGGGACGGTATCTGCAACGTGGTCTCAAATGATTCTGAGGCTCGTGTAGAAGTGACTTCGCATTGTCAAGCAACCGGAGCGAAGTTGATCCCACCTGAAAGCCAAAGTCTCGACCATGCCGGCACAAATGATCCCAAGGACCCACTCTCTTATGACCATCTAGTTGAAACAAGATTCAGATTGAGGTGGGCGCTACAGAATCAGCAACGACGAAACACATGTTGATGTACAGCTCTTCGTGACACATGAGAATGCAAGTCACTGGGCTGGCCCTCATACCTCTAGGTCGTACAGTGTTGCAGTCAAGCATGGGAAGCGAAGATTGACATGCAAAGATCGCGGCAACGTCGGGCTCCGTCGCCGCAACTGTTGTCATGCAGCGGTAGCCGCTCAGCGTCCCCTAAACATACTGTTCCGTGAACGTGTATCATGCAAAAGCAGCGTCAGGAATGCGAACAACGCCCCAAGAAAACGGCGGACAGCGGAGGATAACATACTCACTTCCTGAGTGCGGAGAAGAGGCCTTTCTTGGCACGAGACGACCTGGCAGCAACTTCATCGCCATCTGCAACTGGCAAATCAGCAGCATGCTTTCTACCTTTTGCGGGATGGTCCTTGACTCGACGAAGCTTGGGGGGCTGCTGGGTGACGAGGATGCTCCTGGCACCACGATCAGGTCTGAAGCCTTCATATTCAGGTTCAGGATCCGATGGGTCGTCCAGCTTCAAGATCTTTTTCCAATCCAATTTTGCGCTTGCGCAATCTGGTCGCGGAGCAGCTCATCGTTAATGTAATGAGGCTCATAAAGAGAGCCAGGTTTAGAGCGGAGAAGCGAGTAACGGAAGTGATGCTGACCATATCTTAAAAAAGCGTGGGGGTTGGGAGATGATTGAAAAAAAGGAAGACTTGGTGCTCGGCTTGAGGTATGTACACCGAATTTTATCTCTTTGCCACGAGAGGATGAATGGATCGAAGGTCTGGCTCGATGCACGGTGCTCTGCCTTGATTGTCCTGAAGCAGGCCTGCCACTGCGATCCAATCGACAGTGCATTCGATCACGTACCAAGGAATGATCGCAGCAGCACATGTCTCATTGTTCACATTGATTCTTTCGTGAGAACGATGACAGGAAGGCCTTTGGTCACGCGCTACGAGAACAACTGTGTGTATCAACACAGTAGTATCCGAACCCGTCAAGGAGAGGTCCGATGCTCGAGTAACCGTATCATCTGTTGGCTCATCATACCGGTGATTGCTCTGGAACAGCCAAGTTTGATAATGATCTTTACGACATTGATTTCTGACAACTGTGCGGCTCTACCAGCTCAATCGAGATCTCTTAGTGCCAACCGAAGAGCCTGCTTCGTCGAAGAGTACCAAAACGAGGCAGTATCAGTACTGGCTGTCGAACATAATCTCAATTTTGCCAAAAAGGTGGGAACAGTACTGACCTCTTGAGCATTCCAAAGAAGCCTTTTGTTAGCACCGGAGGGCTTGACCGGATGGCCACCGCTCCTGCGAGGTGACACACTCCTCCAGTCCTCATCCTTGGAGGGGTCAGACCTCAAGCGACGAGCCTCTTCTTCTTTGCGCTGCGGTAGTCCTGAGTCCGGGGGCATAGCAGTACCGTGGCCTTTCAGGACTCGAAGGGGCGTCGTTTCTTTCAAGCTCCTCCGCCTTGACATAGCTGGAGGGATGTTTGGGAATTGGAAATTTCCGCACTGGCGAAGCATCTGCCGCAAATTTGGCTGCCATGCAAGCGAAGACAGCCAAAGACAGGGAGAAGAAGTTTGCTTTAAAGGCAACGCCAAGTATGCTTGTATAGACTGCGGCAAACAAATGATGATTAAATGGAATACGATTTTGTCCTCAAGCTACATCGAGGTTTAATACAGGCAGGGCCAAGTAGGCTGATGGTTCTGACTTTGGCCACAGTCGTCTGCCTGGTTCGTCTTGAAGGATGCCTTGCGGCTGCATTTGACTCCGACTGTGTGGATGAAGAAGACGATCAAATCGTCTGGCGCTTACACATGGCACTCTCTTCAATCTCTCTGCAACATCCATGTGAATGTTGACAAAGATATGCCTGTTCACACGCCACAACCACCGTGCATGTCAATGCAAGAAAAAGTACGGCGCTGACGTGTTATCGCCTCAATACTGTCTCATTTGAAAGACGAGTAGTCCTTTTCATCATTTGATCTCATCTTCGCACGAAACGGTAAACCAAATTTACGAAACCTCTCCCGTTGAGACAGCCCTCGTCATTGCCGATGAACACACATGCAGCAACGCAACCACTGAAACAAGAAATTTTGCCACCGAGGACGACTACCGGTTACGGTGATATCTGAGGGTACAAAGCGAACCTCAAACTATGAGCCTAGTGCGCTCGGAAAAGGCTTCGGAGTCAACATGTATCGCGCCCCCTGTCAGCATATGCCCTCATACTCATAGCTCTGGGCCGTTGAAGTGGTCGCACTCACTCTTTGATCTTGCTCCACCAGGTCTTGCCTCCTTTAGTGCCAATTTTTATCTGGTCGATTTCTGTAACCGAATAGATCGTCGGAGTCTTCGGGATGGGCTGGTACCTGTATCGCGACGAGTCACCAATTGCAGGGCTAGCAGAGGCGGTCCACGAGTGGAAAGTGACGACACCAAGCACGAAGAAGAGCGATGTCAGGCGGCAGAGGGTGCTAGAGTTGACCATCTTGAAGGGAGGCTGACAGCAAGAGGCAAGATCGACGAGATCGAGCAAGTATTGGCCGTCAGGATGAACGCAGAGGCCGTGAGGGATCTTCATCATATATAGACGACCGACCCTACATAAGGCTGCCAGCCACTCTCCAGCTCTTAACGTCTGACTTTGCCATGAGGTGGGGCAAGCTGATGAGCTCAGAGAAGTCAGCTAGCTACCAAAGCTTGACACTGCATCATAATCATCGCAAAACATGCTTCCGGCTATCGGTAAGCGAGTCTCTATACTTGCGCAGAGACCGTCTTTTGCCATAGAGAACATGTCATCGACCTTGACCAGCATCGCTGCATGCTCTCATAGCTTTATGTTGCTCGGAATCAAGGCCCCGATGATGAAGCCGGAACCATTCGTCTGCCGGTCTCGTGAGTGGCTGTCGGGAGCGCGGGTCTTTTCTATCGAAGGTCGCCATGCAGAGCTACATATGAACACTCATTAGCACCTCGCCACCATGTCCTCCTCTAGCGAGCGAGCTTCAGATTCGACTATCGTCAATCCCACTTAGACTCTGCTGTTCGATCGCTGCAGCAAGAAGCATGTTGATCGCTGTCCAGTGTCGAGCACCGTAATGGTAGCATGGCAACTGCAAATTTTCGGCTCAATATCGCGCCGATTTTATGCCGCAATTTTCCTTTTTTCTCTTATTTCTCCCTGATTTTTCTTTTCCGCGGCAACTTTGTGCCCTTCAAGCCTCCACACGCACAGCCTGCATACGGCAAACGCACAGACGCTGATCCGGTTATCTGGCTGAACACCATCATCTGCTTTGTCGCCCTCTCCTTCTCATCGTTGTCACAGCACACGCTTTCACGCCATCGCTACCTATTCTGACGCAACAGGAAGATGAGCAACCAAGACACGCCACCCGCGACGAAGAGCGGCTTCCACCAAGCAGCATCCTTCGTCGAACGAGCGCTCAGCTTCCGCACCAACACACAACGAGCAACCTCTCCGTCCTCCACTGCCGGCAACGATGCTTCCTCGACGAGCCAGCAGCAAGCTCCGATCAAGCCAGCGATCAGAGCGCCGCTGGCAGCCAAAGATCTGAAAGAGACAGAGATCTTTCCTCATGTCGCCGAGTCGCACATCGAGAAGCTTCTCCCGGGTGAAGACCTCGAACATGCGAGACAGTGGGTGCAAGCAGCGCTTCAGGAGATGCATCTCAACTACGACCTCGATCCGAAGCTCCTCGGCGAGCGCAGCGATACGAATCGAGGCAATGCGCTGATCGCGCTGCTTCTCTCACGTATCACCTTGCCTAGCCCTAGCAATACGGATAGCGAGCATGAGCGAGGGGAAGGACACCTCTCTGGAGCCGTCATTGATCAACAACTTGGCAGCAACGAGGCATCGTCCTCAACCCAAGCATCAACGTCCAAGTCTGCAGGTCATGCTCCACCTCGAGAGTACGAAACGCACGACCTGCTGAAAGCTATTGACAAAAAGGATGTCGAAACCATCCTCGCTATTCGCAATGCCAACTTTGACCTCCTTCTCGACCTCTCCCAGGGCGGCGGACCCACAGCCAAGAACTCTCCCGCAGCATCACAGGCTGGTGGATCGACCAACACCCCCCTCGGCTACGCAATCTCGTTGGGTAAAGGCTGGGAGAGTGTCTCCATCGTCATCGTAGGCGCTCTTTCGAAGTTTGTCAACCAACTTCCCGATGACGAAGACGAGTACGAAAATGACCCTTCCAGCAACACTGTTATCGGCGCCCCCGTTGTCAAAGTCAAGAAGCCAAAGAAGCTGCAATTGGACCCTCGCACCATGTCAAGACTACGCAAGATCCGGGTCAACCTCAAACTTGCAATCGATCACAGCATCTTCCAAGACCAAACCAGCCTGCTTGCGTCCTACTTGCAAGTACTGGTCATGTCTGAAGGTAGCCCATTCTTGCATTCTGCGATCGAAGACGTAGCCCACTGCATGAGCACACGCTACTCTGCTGCCACAGATGGAGGGGCGGATCCGGTCGCGAGAAGCCGATCGCAAGTCATGCAGTTCGTAACCGAATCATTGAGGCACAAATCGGACAAAGTCGCCGCAGTGAAAGATTACATTGCGAACGCGCAATCCGATCTCCTCCTCATGTCGATATGGGATCTTGTTAGGCTGACAAAATCGCAACTGGGCGCAGCAAATGAAGGCCTCAGTTCGGGCTCGATCGACGAAGCAGAGCTCGGAGACTTGGGCAACCCCCTACCCATGTACTTTTTCGCGAGAGACGACAGGGTTGCAGCGAACTTTGTAACAAGGATGGCGAAACTTACGAGGGTAAGTGAGGGGTTGACGGGTACAAAGGGGCCCAAAGCAGGGTTGGTCAAGTTGGGGAATAGGTTGGCGGAAGCGTTGCAGGAGGGGGCGAGGAGGAAGACGTCGCATGAGAGACTGGAGTTGATTGTGGGCGTGTTGGAGGCTCATACTGCGAAAGGGAGCGCTGTTCATGTGTAAAGGGGTATGGCTCAATTCGATACCTATCACTCCAATCGTATGCTGAGTGTGTTTGTGAATGTGAGTCTTCCATTGGTGGCGGGAATGAAGGTAGGACAGGCTACCCAGCTGCCCGCCTCGTCCCCTGCACAGCTACCGCCTTAGCCATCTCCCTATCCCTCTCCTCCGCCCTTCTCCTCTCCCTCACCTCTTGCTCCCTTGCCATCTCCTTCACCGTCCCCACCTCTTCCTGCAACCCCTCTTGCATTTCCACTAATCTAAGCTTGCGCTGCGTCAACGCCCTCGAATCGTCATTCAGACTCGCCTTTTCCGCATCCAAAGCCAACTCGCACAGATTGGACCAATCTACATGCCTCCTACACTTGCGCTTGGCCAGGCCACAAATCACCTTTGCTTCTTCTTCGCCAGATGCGTCGTCGAGTATGCCATCAAGCGGAGTGTGGTGTGACAGAATGCTCTGTCCAAGTTCTGAGTGCGCCCAGAGGTCAAATTGCGCATCGTCCCAATGCAGGCGTTGGTCATAGCCGCAGCGTGGACCACCAGAAGTGTCGGTGGAGGACTTTGACTTTTTGGAGCCGCCTTTCTTCTTCCTAGATTTCTTGGCGGCAGCAGCAGCTTCTTCGTCGTCTGGCATGTCTTCGTCCTCGTTCTCCGCGTCATGAGGGGCGTTGTTGGAGGAGGAGCCGACGGGCGGAAGGGTAGGTACGCGATCCGAAACGATGTGAAGGAGGGTGCTGCGATGGTCGAGGCGGTCCAGGCGGGCGTTGATGCGGGGTTTTCCGAGGTCGACGGCGAGAATTTGACGGGCGATGAGGGTGAGTTGCTCGGTGAGGTCGACGAGAGTTGTTTCGGCTGAGGCGGTGGTCGATGAGGGCGGCATTGGTGGGTCTTGACCGGTTGTGGATGGTGACGGCGATGCAGTGATGCCATTCGCTGTCGGTGCCAAACCAGCATCAAGACTGCCGTTTTGCAAGGTCTGGATTTGATCATCATGATCTTGCACCATCAATGCGAAGGCTCCTGCAAGACCCAAGCTGCCTTCTTCACCAATGTCGCCTTGTATCCCCTCTACCACCTTCTCCCACTCGCCTCCCTTCTCCGCTAACTTCTTCGTCCTATGCGTCAGAACCTCCCTCTTCCTCGCAACTCTTACCCTCCTATCCGCCTCCAGCTTCTCCAGCGCCGCCCTCTCCTTCCCTACCCCCAGACCCAGCTTCCGCATCACACCCGCTATCGCCAACCCACCGCACCTATCCGAACAATACTTGCTGAACAATGTTCTCGCCGCCCTTCTACACCCTTCCCTCGCACAAGCCTCTTTGTAGGTCGTCTTCTCCCCCGTCTCTCCATGACAAGGAGGACAGATGAACTGGTCAACCAGCTCAACATCGTCTTCAGTGATCTCCATACAGCGGTAGTGATACCACTGTTCGCAACGATCACACATGATCATACCTCCTTCGACGTCGTCCTGTCTTTGGCGGCAGATGCAGTATAGGGCATTGTCGACTTCTTCCTCTTCTTCGTCCGCAGTGATAGGCAGAGGTGATGGAAGAGGTGAGGAACGTTTCTCGATCTTTGGCTTGACTTCGGCTACAGGAGTGGATGAGGAAGAGGCTTTCTTCGAGGCTGAGCTGGAGCTTTTCTTGGTCTTGCTACTGTTGCTGCTGGACGTAGATTCTTTCTTGGTAGTCGAGTTGGTGGCTGTGGTCTTCTTCTTCTTCGCTGGTGGTTGCTGAGCGATGTCGATCTGCTGCGCCTGCATTGGCAAGTCTGAAGTGGTGGGTGCTGGTGAGGAGTCGAAGCTAGATTCTGGCTTGATATCGGAGGCCTCGGCTAGCGACGGCGCGGGCTCTTGCTCGACCTTGACCGATACGTCAGCCGCAGCCGGTGAGGTTGCTGCTACATCAGCCGTACTGTCGAAGTCATCTTTCACGGTTGCGGAGCTTTGCTGATTGGTATCGTGCTGTAAGTCGTGCTGCGGCGGCTCAACGGAAGAACGTTGGCTCAAGTGAGCCGACTTGGCACGTTTCTTCGGCGGTGTCAGATCGACGTCCATCAACCTCGACGTCGAGGCTTCAGCGAAATCGTTGGGATCTTGCATTGTTGAGTGCGTGGGTGACGATGAGGTTTGTGATGGACAGAAGCAAGGCTGCGGAACGGGTAGAAGGAATGCACAACGCACTCTGACTTTCTCAGGGTCCAGACGCCAACTCAAAAAGACACAAAACGCGCCTCACAGCCGCGTGCTTGCTTCTCATCTGGTGGCCGACTTCCGAGATCGTGTTCAACACCTTGTCAAGCTTGCTCTGCTTCAACTCACGGACTCTTAACCTTCTTACCACATACGACCTGCTTGGCATATTTACCTCAGGCTACGCTGAACTCATCTGAATAACAAACAGGTACCATCGAAACGCGGAAAAGAAGGGTTACATGGTCAGCTCGATGGCTGCCTCGCAGGAGGAGGGCGGAAGAACAGATTATCGAGGCTAACAGAGCTTGCGTCCCAGACCCTGGGCGTCGAGTATGTCTCGCTCGAAATGACCGAGTCGTCAGTGCTTGCTCGATTAAGCTGGCGAGCGGCTTGCTCTGTGCGGCTGATGACGGAAGCTCTCGTCCTTGCTCTTGCTGTGTACAATGAGTCTGACGAGCCATCGCGGCAGCTGTGCTGCTTCGACGAAGATCCAGTTTGAACAGCTTTGTCCTTGGAGCTAGCTTGATACTGCTTTGCTGTCGAAGAGCTTCGCTCACAGATCGAGTCAGAAGGGCAGCCAGGATTGCTGCGGCTCTCAGAGACGCTAGACGCGTTGTCTTCCGGTTGAGCGGTGTCATCCGTATCGTATTTGCTGTCTCGGGCTAGTGCGGCTGGATCGCACCCTTGTGGCACCGCAGGTTTACGTGAAGGGCAAAGGTCGCCCTGCGATACAGAGAGCGAGGCCGGATCTATGAGCATCGGAAAGACAGTCAAAGCCTCCTTACCTACGATGGAGTCGAAATGGCGGCTGTACCAAGGCTTCGTGAGCATACTGTGCTGCTCGCCAAGCTGGGCTATGATCTCATTTCTAGAGCCACCTGCTCTGTAGCTCGATGGCTGCGGTCGTGGCCGAATCCCCATTCCCGCTTCGCCATTCTGACTCACAGCCTGCACCTCTAAGCTCTGTGCGGTGTCTCTGTCACCCGTTACTGCCATTTCACCATCGGGTGGTTGCTCTCCTTGCCGGCATATAGCCACAACTTCATCCGTAACAAGTTTGCGCTCCTTGCCAAGAATGCGCCCCGTACCGATCGAGGCGCGTGAGTCAGTTGTGGTTGGGCCAGGTGATGGAGCCTGTCGCTGATCTTGCGACTCTGCTGCTTCGAGGGATACCCCTCGGCCGCGACTCTTGCTCGAAGTTCGATAGGCTAGTCCGGACAGTCGTGAGGCAAGTTGATTGACAAGCTGAGGCCGCTGCGATCGAGATGCGCTTCGTAGATCAGGACTGCTAGCAGTCATTTTCTTGCTCATGTACGGATGCGTAGGCTGGGAAGACACCACGAGGAACGTCTGCTCTGTGCCGTCCTTGTCCGAGACTCGATGTACTCGAATCGGTGGGACACGTGTATCCTGCGGCTGCGTAGGAGCGCCATCTTCCTGTCGTTTCTTGCTGACGTTGGCCGTCGGAATAGGTGAAGAAGGGTCCTTGAGACAAGGACTGAGGCGATCTAGGATGGGTGCAGAGTTTGCACCAATACTCGACCTGTATTCATCTCGCCATGCTTGTCTCTCTGTGTCGATTTGTCGATTGCGCTCCAAGAGCTCTGCTGGCTCGAGTAGCTCGACGGTCTCTGCGCTGGTACGGGCTTCTTCATCCTTTGGAGGCGGGGGAGGTGGACTTGGCGTCGGTACCACGGGCAATGGCTTCGAAGGCAGTAAGCCCGACGACGGCAGCGGCGTATCTTTTGGTGGCAGCGGCGGCGGGATGGTATCGTGCAGCACGAGGCGAGAGTCCTTCGTCAACGGAATTGTCAAGTGTCCGTGCTCGCTCTGCGCGCGGGATCTGGCGCTGCGTTGCTGTGTTGATACAGCGATGCTTGACATTAGCGCAAGGCGTCCAGTCGCCTCGCTATCGCCACCCGTGTCGCGTTGCCAAAAACGCTCAGGGGCCGAGTGAACCTTTTCGACCACAATTGCAGGCGTCGTACCCACGCTGCGAGAACGTAGACGAGGACGTGGAAACATGATCGCTTCGCATTTATTGTGTGGCTCCAAGTAGCGTGGACCGTAAACGAGCTCGGTAGTGACGATCCTGGGAGGATTGTGTGGCAGCTCGAACTGGGATCTGGCTGGGCTATGTGTAGAATGCTGCTGATCATGTGTTGCTACGTCTCTCGATGCTTGCGAAGGCTCGAGTATGGTCGGGTGAGGACGAGGCTGCTCTCGAGCGGTAGATGAATGTAAAGCATGATCTGCCGGATCAGCTTCAACACCATCTAGCACGTTTTTCGCCATCGTGCTTCTAGTGTTGTCTCTGGCCCTTGACGCTACCGGCGATCCGCTACCTGAAGGTTGCCGTGAAGGCTGACAGCTGCTCCCGCTCGAGGTGGGGTATGTCTGAGCGCTTGATGCCTGGCTTGTTTCACGACTGTGACCGTGATTGCTCGAGCGTAGTCCTCCAAGAGAGCCGTTGCGTGAGTGGCTGCGGCTACTTGTGATAGAAGTTCGTCTTGGCGACGAAGCGAGGATCTCGGAAACGTAGTGCGGCCAAGATTGATCTGCCACGACTTCAAAATGGATTGCTGGACTAGGGGACAGACTCGAAAGGGAGCGCTGACGACTTGGCCTTTCCGAGCAACTCGTCTGCCCTTGCCGCGAGGTTGGCGAAGGACGATCTAACGAAGGTGCGCTGTCAGCATGCAGTGCTTTAGGTAGTGGTGGTGGAGACTGGGTCGATGTTGGTGTTGCCGCCGTTAGACGACGAAGCCGATCGTGACTGTAAGAGGTAGGCAGACCTGACAACGCTTGAGGTCGCTGCCAAGGGTCTTTCTGACGCTTCTCGAGAATGCTGCTCCTGCTGTGAGCGACCGCGCGATGTGCGCAATACAGATCTTTAGCCTCCTCGGGAGTGCGCGGGCTACTTTGCTTTCGGTTTGCCTGTGTGCTGTGATGGCAAGAACTGTATCGCATTTGCCGAAGCTGTTCGACAGCCTCGATTAGTGATGGATCGGGCTCGCCGAGTGCAGAGCGATGCTGATAGTCACGGCGAGGAGCTGCGCCCATTTTTGTGGTATCAAGGGATTGGTGCGAAGAGACATTGTGACGGAAAGGGAAAGCGGCCTTTTCTGCGTGATCGTGGTGATCAGGGACGGTGGACTTGCGCCTTTGCGGCTGGCTGTGTGTTGCAGTTGACGACAACTGCCGTCGTGGCGGAGGTGATGGAAATGAAGAAGTGTCGGGCGTGCTGATTTTGAAGTCGAAGTGAGATCCGTTACCCTCTTCTTGATCCCTCACGGTAGCAATCCGAACAGTCTCGAATCCCGACAGAGACGAGGCCCAATTCTCCTGCATGGAGCTGCAACCGGCCTCAGAGCTGCGAGATAAGGTGTTCCAGCGTATTGCGGCGCTTCTTTGATATTGGCGAGAACCGGCGATCCAGGCTCAGCGCTATTGTTTTTTGGGCTGGTTCAAGTCGCAGAGCTGCACAACAGTCTCGCAACGGTACTGTGCAGGGCCAAGGCGTTAATTCCGTGAGATTCAAGACACGTCGGTACAGTTGGTGTTGTCGAAGAGAAGGGCTCGGTCGCATTCGAGATGGAGGTAGCTACTAAAGACTGCCAATGCTGTGTCGAGGATCCGCCAGATACAGTTAGGTGGTATGGCTCTGGGACGCAAAAAGGCTCGACGGATGAGAAATTAAGGTGCAAACAATAGCAGGTCACGGCCACTGCGTTCCTGCACGGCCCAAAAAGCGGTGCGAGTGCTTCAAGCCGTTCGCGAATGGCCTTGAATGAAGGCGTGGTCTGTTGTCAAGCTGTGGAAGAGCTTTGCTAGCTCGATTCACTGTGTCGATCCCACCACAATCACCATAGCCACTGTTGACCGCTCACTTGTCAACACAACACAATGAACGAGCGTGACGGGCTTTGTGGAGATGAGGACGCGGCTGTTGTCGCCCACATCTGACCGTGCTTGGGAGGGGAAAAGGAGGTGCAGGATGCTTACATGTGAAGTAACTGGGAGCTAATCTTCTGTCACCGTCGAGCTTGTGAGGTCCGTTGAAGCTGTGCCTGGCTCAGAGTCGGCTTGAAGAGCCTGACGAGCTAGTGAAAGCTCTTAGGGTGTACAAGGAGGACAGAAGCAATTTCGAAGACCAACAAGCAACTTGCCTGAGCTTCTTTCTGCTGAGCCACCTTTTGGGATCTGCCGACTTCATGCGGCTCAGCGGTTGATGCGTGCGAGTCCAGAGACGACAAGAATGAGGACTGTACCCTACAGTAGCGTCCCTTATCGTGAAGGAGAGGACAAATGCTTCTTGTTCTTGGATGCGATGATCAGAGCTTGACACAGCGAACAAGAACTGCAGGCTATGCTAGGCAGCGCTTGTGTGCAGCGGCAAAATACGCGCTTCTGCAGCTTGATCCGCTCGGGCCCTTTTTGAACGTTTCCAAGCATCGGCTTTACCCTCCTTGTTACAAACACATACAATAGAGCCTCGCTTCAGGTCAGCCGATACGGTCAAGTCCATCCACGAGTAAGACTTGGCCGAGATCAGCTTGCAACATCGAGTCAGCCGCTGCCGAAGGTGTTCAATAGGGAGATGCGCAGGTCGTACGATTTCACATCAGCATCACACCCACGCTCATCTCTGATAACGTTGCATACAGAGACGATGCCGATCCGAGAAGCATTGATCCCCTTCGTGATCTGGCTTTAGAACATGAGAACATGCATGTCTGCGTTGCATCGAAACGCATGAATCGTGTACCTCCTCTTTGTTCGCGCGAGCAGGGGCGAGAATCGTTCTGGCGCAATGTACCGGTCTCGTCAAGGGAAGAAGTCTACGCTCGCTCCACAGCGAAGATGGAATGCTGATTCGCTTAGAAGGCTGCTCACGAAGTCAGTACGACAAAGACGCGGAAAAGAGGACCCAACGAGCGATCTTTGCGAGGTAGTTGAAGCGGGACGCCAAGCTTGTGAGGGCTCCATCGGCAAACGTATCGGGTCGCCTCTTATCCGCCAACCTCTTCACTCGATGGTCGGCATACCATCAGCTCGAAGCCGATCTCGTACTGGGCTCAGATGGGATGGCTTCTTCGAGAGATCCGGCAAGAGATGAAGCAGGGTCTGCTATGCCTCTCATATCGGGTTCGGTTAAGATGTCAAAAGTGCGGAGTTCCTGGTTTGACATGTCTCAGAATTCCGAACCCGAATCGTGTCGGCTAAGTTAAGCTTCAACCACCATCCCAAATTTTCAAAGACGAAGCTCGAGCTGGGCAGCGACATTTATCGTTTTAACTCGAAGCGATGGACTGAGACGAGAACGGGCCTCAGCTGACTGTGGCCGGCGATATACGAAATCGTCTTCGTAGCGGCTCAGTTGTTCGAAGTGCAGCGGAGTCAGAGCAGGAACCGCGCGCTGATCCGCTTTTCAGCGAGTTCGTCAAGAATGCAAGGCTTCCTCAGCCGGTCGAATGCCACGATGTAGATACGAGGCACTGCGCAAGCCAGCCTCGATGTACAGTAGAGTAAGGCCGATCTGTAAGCTGCGTCGGGCGGATGTGCCCGAGATGAACGGTAGACGCGAACTTTGGAGAAGCTATCGGAAAGACTCGCGCATATGCAGGCTGTGCAGCAAGTGCAGCAGCTTGCGTTGCCTGGGTCGATACGCACATCGGATGACTCCAGGCTAACAAGCCTTTCGAAAGTCCAACTGAGCAAAGCACGCTCGACAGTCGACATCGTGTCTTTGCCGCTTGTCCTGCCGGTCCGGGTAGTCATCACTGCTGCTACTGTATCTAGCTTGCTAACACTTAACGCACCCTTATCGGCTTCGCCATTGTCGCACTTCCTGCGCCGCTTCATTTGTCAGGCATGCCGAAAGCTAGCTCCTCTTGCATCCGCGAGGACTTCTTAAGCTTCATACGCCCATACGAGCTCTGTAGCAGCGGAAAGAGTCTGTGCGTGACTCTTCTTCATCTAAGTCACGAGCCGCAGATCGAGCGGGGCACCTACTTGTCGAAATTTACCCGTGCGAAGGTCCATGCCATCTCATCAAGAACGTCGACATCGGACGAATCATCCTACTTGAAAAAAGGTCCCGCAGCTGGCAGGAGAAGCTCGGCATGCTGCTCTTCTCATCCATAAGGATCAAAACTGAGCAATCTAGCGAAGATTCTGTAACAGAGGAAACAAGTAGCAACCGAGGTCATACGGGTTCCTGGAGGTCGTACTGCATAACGATTCGCCCTTTGCAAAGCGCATAAGCTGTCCATTGTTGGGCGCTTCGCAGCACGGTCGCGGTCTTACGCAATGGCCTCCTGATATTGCTCAACGATGGCCACAGACTTGCGAGAAGCTTGTAACAATCGCTGGCAATGAGCCGAGTCGGGGAGGGCGCAAGTTAGGGCGATCTTTGCACTGCAAATGTAACGCTTGGATCTCGCTATCTGCAGAATCTTTTCGGGATTCAAAGTGCCCTACCACTGTCAGCATCACTCTCATTTTTCGTCAGAGCCGCAAAAGATCATCCATACATTGATCTTGCAGTGAAGACTTCGAGCTCCGCCGGGTTCGGGTCTGGGTCTCAGCATCTTCTACCTGGCAAGCTTTCTCATCTTTTGAGAATCAAAAGAGCAATCTGTAGGGCCGGCTTGGCATCTATCTTGCTCGATTGGGCACGGTCTCTCCTAGACGCTCTGAACCTCGCCTTCCATCATTGAGCCCCAACAAACAAGGGCAGCGCTCCGTTCAGGACATTACGAGCTTTCTGTCGTGACTCCATCCTTCACTCTTTGCTACCAACATCATTCTCCTGTCATCTGATTCCTGCCCCGTATCTCAACATGGATGTCAGCGTCGAGACTTCCATCAGCGCATCATTATCGGAAGCGCTGCGTGAGACTTCAATCACATCGCGCTCCCTGACCACAAGTCTACCCATGCGGCCAAAGGCAAACCAGCGAGGGTCTTATGCTAGCAGCAGTAGCAGCAGTAGCATCTCGACCTTCAAGATGCAGTGTAAGTGAAATCAATGAAATGACCCGTAGTAGTGAGCCTGGCTTGATACTGATATATTCAGACTCTTCACCGTCATTCGTCATGATCTCAGCCACGTACGAGCCTTTCGGTCGCACAAGCCAAGACACGATCTACTCGTGTGCCTCATCCTACGCTGAGGAGTCCCAGACACCAACCTGCTCGCCGCAGTCTAAGGCGACGGTACTCGATACCAACGTCACAACCCCACTCGTACAAGTCAGCGAGCCCAGCAACGATATTGCAGCCCCATCTTCCAACGCTGTTACTTCTCCGCCACCCCGCCCCCCTCGTGCCGCAAGTCGACCTAAGCCACAGCCCGTAAAGCCACTCCCCAGTCAGAGTCCACCGCTTCCGCCTGCTGCAAAGGCGCCAGTCAGCAAGTACTTCTATGATCCGTTCATGGAGTACGAGACATCTCGTTCATCTGAAGAGTCAAGTCGCAGCTGTGGTCGCTTTGACAGTATCGATCTAGACCCAGTACTCAACAATGCAGCAGTCAGGGAGCATCGGGCAGGTGTCAACCTTGCTCGTCAAGCAACGGAGCTGCTAGCTAGCGTCGAAGCTGGCATGTCACCCCGCTGGCCCTCTCTTTCGCTCCTCTTCGACCTGCCAATGCGAGACAGCTTCGAGTCCGAAGCGGAGCCAACGCCTAGGCTTCCAAGGCAGCCCGTCGAGCAAGAGACCGAAGCGCAGACCCCATCCCGGTCTAGTACGTCTCTTCCGTCAATCTCAAGCTCATCCCTTCCGTCAGTCTCAAGCACTACGAGCAGGAGCAGCAGCAACGACAACTATCTCGACAGTCCACGTATGGGCGATCGTGTCACAAGCCTACGCATGGGAAAGGCATCCGTGACCCCTGCCATCAAGAGGATCACTGGCACGACTGATGCGCAGAGCGATGCAACCAGCATCGATAGCAACCTCTCAAGAAAGAGCCGCGGAACTCCTCGTCAAAGCCCCATTCAAGCCGCCAAAAAACTCTTCTCGGCCCCCTCGAGGACAGTCTCGTTCGGCTTGGACAACGACTCGAGTCCCGGCTCGTCGACGCCCACCACAGTGTCGCCTTCCCCTTCTCCTAGACAGCGGACCGTTTCGCTGACAGGCAGTCCGCGCGCAGTCCAGTCGCGTTGGACTACTGAGCTCGGTCAAGACACCTACGACACTGTCTCGGCAGAGAGACAAAGCGAGACTCTTGGCTCCAGCAACAGCAGTCCAGTGGATCGCAATGCTAACTTGCCATCTTACCACCGGGGCTTGCGCAAGCAAATGTATCCTCCTCGTGTACGCTATCAAGTGCGACCTCAGCTTCCGCAGCAGGTGGCAAGGCCGAAATCGCCTCCTCTGGTTGTGATAGCTCGTGATCCGGTTGAGTTCAAAGCGCAATCCACGCAGCTTTTAGCCGAGGCTCCGTCTAGTAGACGTCGAGCTGCTATTGATGGAGACCGTCCTCGTTTCCGCTTCTGACCATCGACGCCATATACCTGGCTTCCTATGAGCCCATGAAGAGGATCATCGTA
Organism: Pseudozyma tsukubaensis; assembly: GCA_001736125.1. Lineage (NCBI taxonomy): Eukaryota > Fungi > Basidiomycota > Ustilaginomycetes > Ustilaginales > Ustilaginaceae > Pseudozyma > Pseudozyma tsukubaensis. Next base: position 148,237 of record MAIP01000037.1, on the reverse strand, counting down.
GCATTGAGATTCATACAGTCTTTTCTCTGATCATATACCCACGACCTTCGAGTCCCGCACTCTCTTTAATCTAGTTCCGGCATGTGCATGTATACCCCTCCCTTCCGCACTTGTATACCCGCAAGCTCGTATCGCTCTTTCCTTGTGCCGGTCTGATCAGCCTGTGTATTCTTCTGCGCCTTAATCGAGATTATAAAATGACCGCAGGAAAGGCTGTCTCGAGACCTGCCAAGAAGACATGCTCGAGGTGGCTTTGGACGAGGGTCTGTCTCATGCGACCCGATGCAAGCCAATCGGGGCCATGGAAGTGCTGACCCTTTTTCACGCTGAAAGCCACAAAGTCCCTGCCGCTGCTTCACAAAATGGAAGTGCATGCTGCAGTCACAAGTCCAAGTGTGGGGTCGGCATCACAAAGAACGAAACAGCAAGCCAAAAGCGAGACACCAGTAATTTGGGGAAAATAGCCAGTCGCGTCGAGCTGTCAAAGGTAAGAGAGAAAGAAAAAGGCAACACCGGCTAGTTGGCAGCGTAACGGCTGCGTTTTACCGGCTCATTTCGGTCCAAAAGCTTCGCTTGGAAATCACACACTTTTGACCCGAGCGCTGAAAAGTGCGTTTCACAAACACCAACACTTCGGATTCCTTCTTTCCTTCCGATCTATCTTCTTGTATCGTCTTCGCCCCTCCCATCGCAAAGCAAGTGTTGAACGGTCCAGTTCATATCCAACCGCCAAAGAACACGACCTCTGGCCCTCAGTGCAAGATCAAGCAGTTCGTCAAGTCCCGACTACACATTCAGAAAGTTCTTCTTTCCTAGCCGGCTTCCACTTCCCGTTGCTACCAGCTTGTTCGCCAACGCCTACCACTCACAATCTTCAAGCGCTCTACACACATACAACACGCTTTGCGAACCGTCTTGAGCTCGCCTTCAATTCCGCACAATGTCGAAACCAACATCATCTGCAGCGGTCAAGCGACCCAACCTCACTGACAAGGTTCTCGGCTCTTTCTCCCACGTCGAGCCCTCGCCGAGTCTCGACCACGCCATTCGATACCTCTCGACATGGTCGGGTACTGACAAAGTCCTCATGGTCACCCAATACTCGTCCAAGCTCGTCATCGTATTGCTCAACCTCGTACACGCATTACGGCTGCGCTTGCTCGGTATCAAGTCCACCAAAACCTCTTCTGCCGCTCAAAGGCTGCAAAAGTTGATCGCGCTTGTTGGTGATGCACGTGTACTCTTCCGTATTTGGGGTATCTTGCCCATCTTCAAGTGGATGATTGGTCTTGAGAGGTCTCCCCCTCCCACGCGCTTGCTGCACAACATCGAGCGAATTCAGGGATGGTCCATGTTGGCATACTGCCCTATGGAAGCTATCGCTTATCTTGGCAGTCACGACATTCTTCCTGTCTCGAGTGCGATTCAGAACACGTTCTGGCTCTGGGGCTCGCGCTTCTGGGCCCTCTACGTCGGCCTTCAGCTCCTTCACCTCGTCGAAGACAACCGCCTGCTTCGCCTCCGAGCAAAGGCTCTCGAGCGCTCGCGTGGCCACCCTACACCAAACAAGATCGAACTCAAAACCAATGGTCAACTCACCCCCTCCACCGCCGCTGAGGTCTCGACAGAAAAGGCTGGTTCGCAGGAGCAGTTGATCACACGCAGGATGTGGGACGAATTGGACGATCGCAAAGCAGCCATCCTGAACGAGTTGTGGGTCAACTTGGGCTACTTACCTCTCACAATGCACTGGTCTTCGACGACGGGTTTGATCAGCGACGGATGGGTTGGATTGTTCGGTACAATCGCAGGATTGGCCGGGTTGAGATCGGGTTGGAAGAACTCGGCTGCTCCTCCTGTGCCTCCCCCTGTCGCTTCTTAGATTGGCTTCTGAACACTTATCCATATCAATCGAGTAGTAGACGATGTTTAAGGAACAAGAGGGTATCATGCGCGATTGCATACGCCATGGCTAGTGTACAGAGTTGCGTTAGTGTCGCCTTGACCGAGTGTGACTGTTCGAGCTGCTGTGGCTATTGCTGGAACGCTTGTGGTGTGATGATGAAGAGTGGGATCTCGAGCTGTGCCTTCGACGCTCATGACCTTCCTCCTTGCTAGAAGACGAATTAGCCGTATCTGCCACTATGGATCTAGTCGACGTCTTCCCTGCCCCTGACTGCGATAGCGACGAAGACACAAAATCAATGCTCCTCTTCCCCCTAGCCTCGACCTTCGCCTTCTGCCTCGCCCCCTCCTCTGCCTCCTGCCGCAACGTCACCGCAAACGGACACCCTTCTACCAACTCATCCTCCGTAAAAGGGAACATCCCTCTCCACCCCCCTCCACCTCTTCCTGTATCTAGCAGCGGGAGATTCGAGCGTGTCTCGTCAATGCCGACAAAGTCCGCAAGCTGTTGTATGATGTTTGGGTCCTTGAAGTCTTGATTGGCCATGAGCTTTTGGTTGAAGTGCGTTCCCTCTTGTTTGAATTTGTGGAATCTTTCGACGGCGAGTTGGACTTTCGGGTCGACTACGATCGGTGGGCGATCTTCTGATGGTGGGAAGAATTGGCTACGATGCGAACAGATGCCCCATAGTGCTCCTAAGTGGTCATGAGAGCCACTCTGGGAAAAAGTTGGAGGAGGTGGGAAGAGCGACGGCAGATCGTGGAGGAGCTCAGCATCGTGGATTTCGGCTAATGCTGAAGGTGCGAATAGGTCGGTGACGAATGATTCGGTGCCATGAATCTTGCGTCTTGGTAGTGCAGTGATTGGCAGATTCAAGGTAGATGCGAACTCTCGCAGGTATTGGTCGTCGATGGTGCCTTCCGGGTTCTTCGTGGGAGCGGTGCTCCTCAGCCTTGATGGTCCTGCCTCGTTCTCGGTCACTATGGAATCAGGTTGTGCGGTAGCAACACGAGAGGCAATTCGTTAGCCGCCAGCTTGGTATTGTATCGTCAGAGACCACATAAGTACTCACTGTTCGCAAAAGAGACGGACTTGATGCCAGCAACGATGCAGGGTCAGCTGCAGCCGCTGAAGAATGACAGAAGAAGCGGAAGGTCATACGGTGTTGCTTGAAGATGCGCAGGAGTGGAGGTAGCGCGATTTTTGGAATTTGTTAGGTCTTCCGGGGGCTGTCACGTGAGCGGGCGGGTCGGAAGAAAAGTTGGAAAGCCTTCTTTGACACTTTCCAAATGGTGCATGCGCTTTCCTATCATTCATCTCATCTTCCTTAACGCATACGCCATCACCCTATTCGCACACTTTTTCCTCCTTCAATACATCGCCAATCTCTCCTGCAGTGACCTCTCCGGTCCGGATCGTATTCGTCGCAGCACCACCATACACAGCATCACAATGGTCTTCGCCTCAACATCAAGGCTGCTAGCCAGCTTCGCCCGACCTGCTATCGGCTCCTTTCGCACACCTTCAACACCCATCGCATCGAGCTCCAAGCTCGCAAACCCACTCAACATCGGCGCAACCCTTCGTCACTTCTCATCGTCCAACATCGCACAGGCCAGCCCACGAACAAAGCACCTGGCACAGCACGGCAGCGGAGGCAAGCTCAAAACGCATTCCGGCACTAAGAAGCGATGGACTCCTCTCGGCAGCGGTAGTGGAAAAGCGTATCAGTTGGTGTTTAAGCGAGGTATCGCAGGAAAGAGGCATTTGAACTCGCATATGGCAAGGGATAGGTTGAACAACCTTGGAGGAACGGCGCTGAGCCCGAGAGGTAGGATCAACAGGACGTTGAGGAGGTTGTTGGGTCCTAGCTTGTGAGCTAGTGATCAGTGATCGAGGAGAATATCGCCGTTGCGGCCATCCAAACTCGAAAACCTGCTCGGATGATGTCAAAACGCTCTCTCGTTGATATCACATTCACTTAACGAGAGAGTATCTTTACTTGCCACGTCAGCTCCTTCGCTACTATCACGTTCAAGTATGCAACCGCCGGAAGGCATCACACTTTTCCCAGCAATAAGGTTTATGGCTACGCCACATCGTGTTGCAACACGCAGGTTACGACTCGATCTCTTCGCTTACATCACTCGAGCACGCACTACTGGAACACAAAGGCCCGCTCTCTCGAGGAGCAAACACACTCTTACACCGCGCCGGAAAGCACCTGCTCACACATACACACTTGTATACTATCCCAACCAATCAGCATCATGACACCATCTCATCCAACTCGCGAAGGGCACGTTTTCACCATTGCAATGATCCGGCTTGACATCATCTTAGGATCATCTTCACCGCACGAATGAGCGGGAATGAGCGGGAGCGATCAATGTGATCACTCGAAGAAGTCACATACACCTTCCGTTTCGAGACGGGTAAGCTCGAGGAAGAAGTGTAAAGCTCGGTTCAAATGAAGCTCGAGAAGGAAGAGTAAAGCTCGGTTCAAGATTAAGCTCGAGGCAACGCCGACTCAGAAGAAGAAGAAGAAAAAGTGCGGAAGACAGTACCATTCCGCACTTTGTATTGCCGCGATACCAAGTCAATACGGTTCACTACCAACTTGTATTGCTCAAGAGCGCCGAACAATGACGGAGGTGCGGAAGAAGCTACTTGCGGGTTACTTCTCTTCCTTACGATCCTCAGCCTCCAACCTTCGGCAGTGCACTTGAGCAGTGCGGAACCTTACTCTCCTCTAGCTTCTCAGCCTTGGATCTTCCGCACCGTCGGTACATCTGTGGCGGACGGCGGACGGAGATGAACCTCCAACGTTCGTAGAGGGTGTATAGCGAAACGTATAGCGAAAATCGTGTTCAGAGAGTGCGGATTTGGTATCATCATGAAAGGCATAAAAGAAGGTCACTTTCGCTTCCCCCGTCTTCCCCCTCCTCTCTCTCCTCATCCGACTTCTTCAACTCACACTCATCTCACAACATCTCCATACTCACAAACATATACTCTCAAGCTATTCTCGCCTTCATACAATCATACCTCGCATCACATCATACCTTCACCGCATCCAAGACCATCCAGCACGGCAACCACTGGCTTGCCAATCACAAGTGCGTTGATCGTCATCATCCGATCTCGCCAAGCTTTTGTCTCAGCATTGCGCCCTTCATCGTGCGCTAGTCTCGGTTCGTAACGTCAAAGCATAACAAAAACACCAAAAAAAGACTCGTTTCGTAGAGCATCATCGCAATGTTCTGTCACGGCTTGGGTATCGACCTCTTCTTCCCCTACGAGAGCAAAGTCAGCGATGTCCTGGAATCGGACGTCTTCAGAAGCCACCAGAATGCGGGACAGCAACTCCGACCTGATGGCGACACGCTCGTCGGAGCCTTCCTCCTCAATGAACTCGGTGTCAACCTCAAGAGCTACCGGGCCCCTTCCAGCAACCTGATCACAGGCGTTGACGGGACGGAGATGGTAGAAATCCAGACGGCGCACACATGTGACAATGGCCGTTTCCTTCTCCGTGTCTGGAGAGTAGACCTTCTCGGCGCTCATCAAACTTGGAACAACAGCGATCAGCCAGACGTCATTGTTGTCAAGGCCGTTCAGAGAGGCCAGCCCTTCGAAACAGCTCGCGTCCTTCAAGAGAGCCAACCCATTACGTTTCCTGCAAATGCGTCGTCCATCCTGATCGATGCTGGCCTTCTTCGCGAGGTTCCTCAGAGCGACCTTTCCATCACTAGTTAGTATCGGCTCCCACTTGTCTATACGACAAGTTGCTTCTCATAATCCCACAGTATACTGACAAGAATCTCTCATCTTACCTTCCTTGCCCTACGCATCAGTCACCCGACCTTCGAAAAATCAGACAGTCATCTGCAATTTCAAGTATCAGGAGCCTTCTGGATTGCTCGCCGCGTTTCCCGGCGTCGCCTTTTCTATGTCTCCTGGCCTCGCGGAACGACGACACATGCGCAACATTATGGCTGGCACCGAAGATGAACGTCGCTTGCACCAATACATGACGGCATACATCCATGGCAAGGACGTAGAGGATGCCGCTAGGCTGCCTATCATACCTGGTGATGCCTCGTACGCCCAGTCGCAGACCGCTACGTTTGACCAAAATGCCCCGCCTTTCGCCTTCGTCGCTCCCAATGACACAATGATCAACGCATCTGCCCAGCCCGGTCCCATTGCTACCACGACCCAGCAAGTCCAGGACCCTCAGTCCGCACAGATTCCATCGGCCACCAATACCGAAGTTCAAAACGGCCCCGATGCCTCCACCAACGGTCACTTCGCTCAGAACACTTCTCGCAGCTGGGCATACCCGTGGTCGGCCTTCACCAACTTGCTTGTCCCCTCTCGTACCCATTCCGCTGCGAGCGTAGCTTCGTCGATTGCTTCCAGCTCGCCTCGTCTGCCATTCCAACGTATCTCCGCCACTCAGACTGCCCCCACCGCCGTGAGCACCCAGGCACAAACCAGCAACGAAAAGAGCATCAAGCCAATCCAAGAGCAGCACGGTACAGTCGCAACTGGGAGCAGACGTGGCAGCCCGGCCATGCAGGAATGGAACGTATTGCTTGGCGAAATCAATGGCTTACTCGACGATGCAGGAAGCGCAATCGAGGGTGCGCAATGGGGCAGCCAGAAGGAGAACGTTCCTGTCGGTCAAGACGGAGGGGCTATGACGAACAATGGCCTTTCGGAAAAGGCGCAGGGCAAGCAAAAGGCCGCATCTCCTCAGTCCGCACACGACGTTCAAATGGCCGAGCAGCAGGCAAGCACGGCAGACGAATCTGCCGAGCCCAAAAGCGTTGGTGTTAGCTACGACTCTGTTGAGAATGCAAATCTCAGAGTTGAAGAGGTTCCCGTTTCTGCAGGTTTGGTACTCCCTGGCGGTTCTGCCACCAACACTTCGCATCCAACCGACACGACCCATCGCCAAGACACCAATAACACCGATGTGCAGAATGCCGTGCACAACCCCCAAGCAGCAAGCGCCGATGAGGCTCCGATGGATGTGCAGATGGAGGATGGCACAAACGCCAACTCGGAGCAAGCCACGGATGCAACTGCATCCAGCTCTGATGTCATCATGGATCAGGCAGAGGAGACCAGCAATCCCACTTCCGCCGCACAAGACAACGGTCCGGCTAACATGACGTCTCCCCAAGCTACATCGGCAGAGGGTGCAGTCAACCCTCCCGCCCCTACTCGAGACACCGACAACGTTGTTCCCCCTTCATCGGCATCTGATGTTCCTCTGGCTCAAGTAAATCGCGGTTCAATGCCTCCGGGCTCACTTTCCAACGCTTTGGTCGAAGTCAACAGACGCCTCGGCACCCCTGGCCCTGCCCCCAGCATCGCTGGCAGTCGTCGCTCTGCACACCATCATCATCGAGGCGGCTCTCCCACACCTTCAATGGCATCCGTGTCTTCTGCCAGCACGAACATGCCCGACAATGAACGACTCGATGAAATCCTCGATTACGTCACCGCGATCGTGAGAAAGGACAAGCAAGACGATGACAAAACGTGCGGAAAACTCATTACGCAACGACAGAAGTTTGAGGACGAATTTTCGACTGCTCGTCAAAAGTACGAGAAGAGGCTCTTGACCAACAATTCGGAGATGAAGCAGATCAACCGCGCCCAGTCCTTGAAGAGAGATACGATCAGACTGTTGAGGGCACAGTACAAGAGCAATCTTAGAAGGAGCGGCAGTCGTTTTGCGACCAAGGTGGGAGTAGAGCCTAGGATGGGAAGCGAAAGGGGAAGGAGTCGTACCCCAAGCCACCACGCCGGTAGTCAGAGAGCGGCAAGTGCGGCTGGCAGCAGAGCGGCAAGTGCGGCTGGCAGCAGAGCGGCAAGTGCGGCTGGGAGCAGGATGGCTACGCCCATTCCGGTCGGCGGAGTCAAGCTGGAAACCATCATTGATCTCACAGGAGGAAGAGCAGTCGAGAGGGAGAGAACCGAGATTATCGAGGTAGCTGGAACTGAGGCAGGCGAGGGACGCCGTTCGAGAATGCCTTCTGTGGCTCCTTCCAGAGTCAGCAGCCGAGCTGCAAGTATCTCACGTAACCTTGGTGGCAATCTTTACAGCCGAGCCGGTACACCTTCTCGTTCTATCAAGGTCCACGACGTCAACGACTTGATGCGTCCTTCTCAGCAAGTCATCACCAAACGTTCGCCTAGTGTTGGAAGAGCATCCCGAAGCCATTCCCGCGCGTCGTCCATCCAACCAGTGCAAGACTATGTCAACGGTCAAAGTGGTGCTGCCAAAAAAGCGGTTGAAGAATGGATGAAGTTCTCTCGCAGCCCTGCCCTTCAAGCCAGCCGGGCCGGTACGTCCGCTCCTACAGCTCACCAACGCTGCAATGACTCGGAGATAATGCCTCCTCCTCCTGCGTCACGTACACCTCTTGCTCCTCGCTCCAATGCTAGCAACGCTAGCAACGCTAGAGAGCCGATTGTTATCAACCTTGCTGAAGAAGATGATGAGCCGGTCCCTCCTGGCTCTTACGGCAGGGGCAAACGTCAGCAGTCTTATGCTCGCTCGGAACGATCGGCCTCCGTTGTCAGCGACCTTCTGAACGCAGCTCCTCGTGGCTCTTCAGCATTCCCACCTCCCTCTGGTCGACTTGCTAGCCACCCACCTGCCATAAACGAGAACGCGCAGCTCCCTGGGATCTTGAACCACTACGGAAGCGAAACGGAGGCTGGAGACGACGATATCCTTTTCATGGGATCTCGCGAATCTACGGTAACTCGGGAGCTCGAGAGCATCTCGTAAGCTCGCATAGCGTTTGTAAGGATGGACAAGCCTGCGACGTGTAGAATCGCACGGCATCTATAAGGGAAAGCATGCCGTTAGAAGCATAGTCAGCCAACGACGTATAGGCGTAGGACGGAAGTAACACAACGTAAGACGCCATCATCAGGCGACCCCCCATTGACGGGAAGGGGTAAACGATGGGGAGGGTGGGAAAGGGCATTCTTTCAACGATTACGAGCGCACAATACAAATCTCGAGCATCTTACATGATAGCTCTGCGCCGCAAGACAAGGCAGGCGGTACACCAACTCTTACGCTACAACATCAACGCCATCATGGTCAACATCATCATAATCTGGCCCTCATACATCAAGACACAGCCCTCTTACGTGGGCGACCGCCGACAAACCAGCCGCAAACAGGCCATCTTACGAACCCCTCATCTTCCGAGCCCTACACCAAGGACTACTACGCCGTCGGCCACAACGTCACAAGCAACGTTACTCATACTTCGAAGCCACAATCATCCCCTGCTCGTCTACTATACGCTAGTCTAGCATGGCGTTGTGCGATACCACACTTTGGCCTCAGGGCGAGCCGCAACACTCCCATCTCCTACTATTTGCCCACATGGCGTGGCCATACCCCTCTTGATCCTGATCATCATCCATGTATCCCCTCACACGCATGTAATCGCCCCTCTCTTACACTCATACGGTGACCAATGGGGCCACCGCTTCCCCCCTCACATCTCAAAGTCTTCATAGTCAGTCAAGCGCAATGCAACTGTTGGTTTCTTCAAATGTATATTAGGCCGTGGCTGTGTAGCGTGTGATCTATCAAAGCCAAAAGGCACACGAAGATGCGATGCGATGCGGCGCCAGTGAGAATGAAACGTCTTACGACCTTCCTCTTCCTTTCTCCACCTCTCAACTCCGACCCATTCGGCTCTCGTACGGCGATGGTGAGTGACCATACATCCATTCCACCTTCTATCCATCCGCCTCTAATTCGGCCTCCTCAAACTACTCCGCAAATCATCAGGCAGCGTCTGACACAACTTTTCCAACTGAACCATCAACCTTGCCTTTTGATCCAGTAACCTTTTCTCCGTTGTGGTGGCCGAACTGGCGTTATTCGTGCTGCTATTGGTCGAATTAGTCAACGTCGTACCGCTTGATGAACGGGCTAGAGCCGAAGTAGTCGGTGTGTTGCGTCCCGACCCTTTACTACCGCCAGCGTTGGAGGTGGTGGTGGTGGGTTTGTCGGTGCGCCACCTGCTGCCAGGGCCCGGTTCGGTAGGTGCGGTAAGCTGGACATCTACCAGCCTGATCTCTTCTACTAGGCGGGAGTAAAGGTCAATGGTCTCGATCTCGCCCCTCGTATGGCCGAACGTGGTTACATCGCCTTGGAGAAGCGAAGAGATGTATCGTCGACGCTGTTCCTCCTCCGCTGCCGCAACTCGGCTGTGCAACCAAAGCGAAAAGTTGGGACATTTCAGGAAATCGAGATACAGACTCTGCCTTACACTGGCACCGGTCGGCAAGGAGCGAGAGCGGATGGCGAGCGGCGTACCGTGCGCTTTGAGCGATGCCAGGAAGTCCACCGTGTTGAAAGGGCGAATCTTGGGCACTTCCGAAGGCGACGAAAGATCAAATGACGCAGGTACGAGCGATGCAACGTACCGGTTGAGCGGCGAGAGGAAGCGTTCGGTCAAATCAGCAAAGTATCGTCTCATCGTTACGTTGGCAGCTTGAATTGCCGCTTGTAGCGCAACGTCGTCTCCTCCAGCCCCTGCTTTCGCTGCAGTAGTCGCAAGGTCCTGCAAACGTTTGAGAAGCTGACGGTCCTTACTGATCCGACGTTTGCGCTTCGTCGTAAAACCAGGAATATGATCCGGTCCACCACCACCTGCACCGTGCCCTCCCCCAATTCCGCCACCTTGCATCCCGCCACCGCCGACCTTCTTCCCTCCCGCGCTAGCCCCCGCAATCCCACCGCTCCCACTTCCATGCTTGATCGTGATCAGCTTCACCGCAGCTTTTCCCACCCTCAGTACGTGAGGCCAATGACTGCAAGCGGTAGCAAAGAACGGATTGGTCGCTGCGATAAGTGTACCTGCTTGCGGTTTATTCTTCGTCACAAGTGTACGGAAGTCGTAGTCGTGGATGTGGAAGTAAGGTCTGAAATCACCTGCGTATGGGATAGGGCGTATAAGATCGAGCATGTGCCAAACCGCTTCGCTAGCGATCTTGGGTTCGGGTGCGATGACAAGGATGGGTTCAGCGAGGAGCACGCATTCCCACAACAGCCAAAGGTCGCCGAGGGCTTCTTTGAACGTGTCGAAGAGGGAAGTGGAGGGAATGGAGGCAAGTAATGGTCCTTCAGGACCGATGAGTGGGTCGGGTAACTCGCGGTTACCATTTGGACCTGAGGCTTGACGTGAGCGGGAGCGCATTGTCATCGTTGCTGTGGCTCGCAAACCTGAAGCGGAGCCTGTGGATGATGCTGAGAGGGAAGGCAGCATCGACTGTGACTCTGCATTTGGCGAGTTCTGCGGTTGCTGACCAAAGGGTATCGCTGCTGTGATGATCGAGCCTAGCAAGGGCAGAGTGAGGATCGTGCCCGGCTGCGGAGCCGGCCAGGCCATGATATCATTCGCGAACGCTTCGAACATCTGCATGCCATGCTCGAAGTACAGTGGCCCGAGACGTGCGACGACTTCGGAGAACAGCCCGACGAGAGGAAGATGCGAAAGAATGACAACAGACTTTTGAAAGTAGCCGCGACGATTGGTAGGGTCGCGCTTCTGACGGAAGAATACGTAGCCATAGATATAGCTGCTCGAGGTGCTGTTGCCGCGCTTTGGAGCAATGACATCGGCAGAGGTTTGCTGAGATGTGCTACCGGAGGCGGCTGTAGAAGTTGAAGCAAGTCCGCTGCTCTGATGGGAGTGAGTAGTGGTTGAATCGTGCTCGTCATCAGCAGAGGCAGCGCTGCTCATCGAGTGGGCACTCGAATGACGATCATGCGAAAAGTGACGTGCCATCGAAGTCGAGCCCGAAGAAGAGAAGAGCTTCTGAGTGAGTCGCTCATGGAACGATGTCGTGGATGGAAGTCCGCTCGATGTCTGGGTGGGCGACGAAGCGTTCTGTAGATTGGCATCCGACGTTTGGCGAGATACGGCGTTAGATGAAGCAGTCGACGAAGCAGAAGACTCCCTGAACCCAGAGGTCTGAGGAGAGATGGGGGATGTCGGCAATGACATGCTGCTGATAGAGCTTTTCTTCGCAGCCGCCTTCGCAATAGCGTTCTGAAGAGCAGTCTTGTTCATCGATGGCCTTGGTGTCTCGTCATCCATTGTCGAAGTTGGTGACAATGCATCGCCTATACTCTTGATGGTAGGCGGCTCTGACCCAGACGAGTCCAGAGGCACCTCGCGCACCCTCCATGAGAAGACTAACGATCCGTCGTCAAAGATAGAAGTGTCTGGGAACGATGAGAATGCAATGTTGTCGCGCTCCTCGCGGCTGATACCGAGTGGAGGATAAAGAAACTCGAGATCTGGGCCGAGTTCGAGGTCAAAGTTGACACAGCCGACCGAGAGAACCCAGCGCTGCATGGCTTCACGGTCAAGGTTGAGCGTGCTGATGGGCGCTGCGGACCCTGCTTTTCCCTTTGATGAAGATGTCGTCGATGGTGCGGACGCAGCAGCCACAGATGCTTTGCTGCCGACGGAAGTGGGTCGAGACGATGTCTGGGCGATACATGGATGCGCAGCTGAAGTGCCTGTCGAGGTTGGGCGGCTGCGCTGCTGACTGCTAGATGTGCTGGCTGTATTGTTTGGGAAGGTAGAGGATCTAGGCGAGGTGGCGTGGAGCGAAGTTCTTCTGCTGGGTACGGAATGACGGCCTGCAGTGCTAGATTCCGAAGTTCTTGGCGAGTCGAGATCAAGGAAGCTTGTCATCGATGGCGAGGGTGGGCCAGCACCTGAAGAAGCGTAAGAATCCAGACCAAGGTCTCCGTGACCGATACCAACAGATAACCTCTTAGACGCGTCGCGGAAGGAAGCGCTGCGTGGGGGAGCCTGCGGGCCACCTTGGCCAACAGGGAGACGATCTCCCAAGGGTGGCACGCCGGATCTTCGACTTCGACGAGATGAGCGTGCGGCTGCAGCTATGTTACGTGCGCGGGTGTCAGCAGCGTCGTGCCCGGTCGTGGATGAAGAGCTTAGGTCTGTATCGGCGTCCAGCTCCTGCTCAACGCTCATAGCCTGCTTATCAGCAGAGACAGAGTAGGCTAAAGAGCGCGAGGTTGGAAGGCGCGACTGGGTGATGGTAGAAGCTGAAGCAATGCTTTGCTGCGAGATGGAGGACGAAGGCAAAGAAGAGTGTGGCAGCGATGATGGTTCTGGCTGCTGTGAAGATGTCGTTGCAGCTACTGGAGAAGGCAAAGTCGAAGTGAGGCTTCGGGTGACGGTATCTGAGGCGGGGCTCTCGGCAGCCGAGTTGTAGATTGAGCTGGATGAAGATATACCATCTGTCTGCAAATGCTGAACATCTCTATATGAGGATGAAAAAGTCGATGCAGGTGAATTGGAGGTAGGGAGACTGCTTTCCAGCGGTTGTTGAGTTGCCATTTCGTCCTCAAGTGAGAGTGCACCAAAGCGAGATGAAGTGGCTGATGAAGTCAAACTCGAACCCGGCGCGGACTGTGCTAATGACGGAGTGACGTTCGCTTCCAGGGTTTCTGTGCGCTGATTCGAGGGACGCTCGAGCGTCGCGACATTGTACGCAGTCTGACTCGATGTTGGAAGCCCCGTTGAAGGATTTGCTGCCGAAGATGATGTCGGATATGCGGGGATGGCGGAAAGGTCGGCGGCGGCGCGTGCACGCGTATCGTCGTTGTGTTCGAACGAAGTGGACGGAGATCGGGACTCCATGGCGAAGAGGCCAAGATCTCCATCGCCGGTATTTGATGGCGACAACATGCCGTGAGAAGCAGTTATCGCCAGAGCCTGAAACGCAGGGATCCCTTTCCTGAGACTTCTACGAGTGTAGTGATTGGATCGAGCTGCAGGCTGCAAAGTCTAATATGGATGGAGAAAGGACCGTGCACCTTGTCTGAGCATACCTGATGCGAGCTGCGCTTGTAACTTATCTTTTGATGTCTATGTCGCGGGTGTCGCAGTATGATGCCTTGTTGTTGATGAACGAAGGAAAGGGCTAGGCGGTGCATCCAGGGCGCACCACAGATGAGGTACGTGTTTTGAAAGCGTGGAAACGGTGGGCGTATATGAAAGAGCGATGTCCAAGGGCTGCTTCTATGTTGTAGGAATGAAGGAGTGTTTCTGAAACAATGAGGGTGATGCAGCCTTGTAGCAGATTGCAGTCCGAGCTTTGCTTGTCCTGTACGCCGGTCGTTGCTCTGAAAGCCCACTGCTGCAATGGCGTATGTAGCCCAGCGAGGAGTGAAGGAGCGAGCCGAGGCTGTGTTGACTGTGATGATGGATGGAGGAAAGCTCAAACAATGCCCCAAGTCAGACGTCAATGTGATGCGGGCTTGGTCGGTCGATGTGTGTATGGGCTGAGGCTGATGCGAAACCAGCTTTGTCCATCCGCCTTGTCTCAGAGCAACACAGCAGCGCCGCGCAGCAAGAGAGCCAGATCTCGCTCTCTCACACATGTTTGACAACGCAAACGCACGCGAGCGAGCGTGAAATGCTGCTTTTGTTATTTTCAAAATTGAGCGTGGAGGAAGCGGATCTACAAATTCAAGACCCCGCATACACCTCAGCTTGACCATGGACCCGATTTTGTGTTGCGGGTGCGCCTATGATACACAAATATCGGGCCCTCTTGCTTGCCTTCTTGCCTTGCCCGACCGATTCCAAGCGCTCCAGACTAAGACACAGGCACAGACTTGAAGGGCTGTAGTGTGGCTTCACTTCAGAAGAGCCAGCCTGACTATGTCTCGGAAGCTCCCTGATATTGAGTCCCACCTCAAACCAACTCAACGCTGTCGTGAGAAGGCCAACAAGGCCCCTGTAGATCGTCAAACGGATACATCCGACAGCAAGCTGCATACAGAGGAATATCGACGCGCCAAATCGGTTAAAAAAGAGCGTGTCGAGCTTGTGGTGACTTCTTGGTGTGGAGAAAGTCGCCTTTTCCCTACATTTGTTGTTGGCTCGGCAGACTAACTTGACGGTTGCTACCACACGTTAGCTTACTTCACATCTTTCGTTCTATCACCCTCATCAGCTCCATCACAGTCTTTGCACGCCCCCAACGAACAGCGTCATGGCTCAATCATCAGAAGCTGCGAGTCCCAGCTCACCGCCTCCTCCTCGCACAAGGAAGCCCGGCGAGGTACGTTCCCGTAGTGGATGCATCACTTGCAAGCAACGCCGAAAGAAGTGTGACGAAGACTTTCGCATCCGTCACAATGGCGCGACTTCGTGCAATCGATGTGCGGATCGTGGCATTCACTGCGAGCTAAGCAGTTCGGCTACGCCGCAACGACCTGCGCAGCAACAACGACCTTCTCCGTATCCTACACCAACGGCCACACCTTCCACAAGCTCGAGCAAGCTGCCGACTCGCGCGATGCGGGGTCCAAGTGCAACCCCGTCTGCTCATCACAACGATGTGCCAAGTGGAGCATCCTCGTCAGCTACTGCGGCAGCTCCTTCAGCTTTTCCAACTGGCGCCCACATGGACGCCAACACAGCCTCATATTCATCTTCGGTGGATCCGACACAAGCTTGGAACACGTCGGCTCACTTTCCGATGCAGCAATTCCCTTCGCAGCAACAGCTTCCCACGCCTTCGGCATTTCCTGACCTGCAGAATCGTGCTGTAATGAATCAGCTGGCTTGGATGAGTCAAAATGCGGCGCTCAATCGCTCAACCGTACGCTACAATCGACCCAACATTTGGCCTATGGGATCATCCACTGGCTCCATGGATGCTACAGCTGCTGCGACCGGTATCCAGGTCCCACCAAACAATGTCTCTGCTCAGAACAACAACGTCGACATGAACGCCCTTTTTAATATGCTCAATAGTAACCCTGCCGCAGCCGCACCACAGCAGAACGCAGCCCAATGGTCTCAAGGATATCAGAACAGCATGGACAACATCATGCTCGACGACTTTGTCAGCGAACTCATGAGCCTGACCGGCCCACTTGTAGGAGGCGAAGGCGCATCCTCGCTTCCTCAGACCACAGGCAACACTCCTTCAGCAGCCGCGAATCAGTCCTCACCCCTCAACACTCGTCCTACATCTCGATCCGCGAACGATCCAACACGATCGTCATCAACAGCAGCGACCAACACCCACAGGCCAGATACTGCTGCTGCTTCCTCCTCTCCCGCGCCAGCTTCTCAAGCCAGGCAGCTTGGCGTCTCCGACAGCGCATCCTCCTATGCCGCTCAGTCCAAGTCTGCCAACGGAAAGGCGGCAACGCCAGGTAGAGCTTCCAACCGATATCGCAAGTTGCTCGACTCAGACGCCATCGAGTCGCTTCTCAGCAAGTACAGTCCCATCTACGAACGCTTTTGGCACGCCACTCTCATGCTCCTCTCTAACAAGAAACGCCAGGCTGCAGTCGACTATCTTATGAGCGTCATTCGTTCCAACAAAGCTTGTCGAGCTTCCGTCGTTGTCGTTTGTCTCGCCTATCACGAGCTGGTGCAACGCGTTCGCAAAGACGCGCACAAGAATGCAAAGCTGGCGAATCAGAATGGCCCGCAGCCTCCGAATTGGACATCAGTGGCCACTGACGCCGTGCACAACAGCAAGGCCCCTAAGCCAAGGGAGGATGGCATGTCGCATGCCGTGTTAAGCATGTTTCCACGCGACGCTGAAGACGAGGGTCAGCGTCCATCCCACAGGTCGAGTCCTGAAGGATCAGCTGAAGATAGGCGTGCATCTCGCGGTGGTGACATGAGGCGAGACGATGAAGACGATGGGGAAGAGGACGACGAGGATGAGCCAGAGGAAGAGATCAGCACCATCGAGAGGCGTCGTACAACACCCAAGAGCCCTACTAAACGGATGAGCTCGGAGAGATATGGTGCCACCAGTTTCTCTCGTCGCAGCGACTCTGCTCAACGGTCTACGCTCCATGCCAAGGGTAACTTGACTGGTAAGCTCTCCACTGTGGAAGACAACATTCAGGAAATGGACGATCCTTACAAGGACGCTTTCAAGGGACAGAAAGTCGAAGAATACACTGTCGAGTTGTGGTTCGACATCGCACAAGCAGAGCTTCAACGCAGTAGGGAAGAGCTGACGCTGGATCAAGAGCTGTGCGCCATCATTAACCTGCGATGGGCCTGCCTTTGCTTTGCTGGTGCGGAGCGAGCACGTCAGCTCACTGAAGAGCTCGGTAGGGTGATGGAGCGGGAGGGCATCGACCTGGATCACGCCGGTGAAGAAGAAAAGAAGGGTTCCTTCGTTTCGGTCATGCTTCTCACTGCAGTCTACACCGATGTGCTGGACACTGTTTCGGATCGAGGAAAACGTACGCACGTCACCCTGCGCGACCCTAATGCATCACGCAATCCGACATCGATGTCGTCCAAACTTGCCCGAGCAACCAGTCTCTCTCGATCTTTGCAGCTGCAGGATAAGGATGAACCCTTCTTTGGCCGTATCTCGCTTGTCTCTTTGGAGCTCTTAACTTGCTTCAAACTCATCTCGGATCTCTCTGCTGATGTTTGGGGTCCCATCAGTTCTTCTACGATGCATCCTTCCCGCCCGTCGGAGGACGAGGTCGCTACACGATCGCGCGAAATCGAACGTAAAGTCATGTCTCTGCCCTCGTGGTCCGATCCCAACACTTCTTCGTCCTTACGTGTTCGAGCATTTGCACTGCAAGAGATCTGGCGTCAAACAGCGCGATTGTATTTGCTGCAAGCGGTGCATCGACGTGGACCATTGCATCCCGAACTGCAAAACATCTTGCACGAGATCATAAGGTTAGCAAAGATGATGAAGATTCAGAGCTTTAGCCCCTCCGCACCAACAACAGCCTTTGCTGCGCCAACGCAGAGAGCCGCCCCAGCGAACTACATTGGCGGATTGGGCCCTTCTTCTACCTCGGACGATTCCGCACCTACCGATACCACCAGCGGTCAGGGCGTGAGAGACGCCAACCACCCTGACCCGCTCATGAACGCCACGCTTAACATTGGCGATCTCCACAGCACCACCAACGCTCCGAACGAAGACGACCCCGAAAACCCCTCATCAGCAGAAGCGGCCGGCGGTGGACCAGCCCCCTTCCAAATGTGGCTCGACGTTGCCAGTTGGGAAATGTGCACCGTTTGGTTCCTATGCAGCACCGTTGCGCTTACAAGGCAAGACAGGCAGTTCTGTATCCACCACCTCGAGAGTTTGGGATTGGAAAGAGCGAATAGGGACAACATTCAAGTGGTGAGGGATTACTGGGCGAAGATGGATAGTAGTGGGCATACGGTGGATTGGTTCGATTTTGTCAAGTCTACTGGTCGGAGTGTAATTTTTGCTTTCTAACGCGGAGCTGCACTGTACTGTACATAGATGGGTTGTCGGAACAGAATCAGAAGACGTAATAGTCGAACAACCACATTGAATTGCGCAATAGGCTGTGATGCTGTGCAACGAATGTATCGTTCTATTTGCGATGAGCTCACTGAGTGACCTTTGAGCAGTTAGGTGGTCAAGCTGCTGCGATGGTCCAAGGCGAATCCAAAACAGCCATCGCCCCCCACGTCTCCTTTCTCTCCCTCAACCCTTCCCCGCATTCCTCTGCGAACCTTTCCTTCAACCTAGCCAGCAACACTTCTATTTTGGGACGCTGTTTTTCGACCTCACTGAACAGCGGTGCGTATGCCACAAAAAGGTCTTGTGTCAGGGAAGCGTATGCTAGGAGCTGCGAGTTGGTTTCTTCGCCCGCTTCGGGGGAGGGGTTGAGGGTAAGGGCGTGGGAGAGGTATGCTAGGTGGAGGTTGAATAGGGAGCGTTGATCTTTTTCCCTCTTCCCCAGCAGGGTTTGGATAGTCTTATGGATGAGGTGTAAACCTGTACCCTCCCCTTCCCCTTCGTTTGCAGAAGCGGTGGGTGATAGAGTGCGGATGCCAACCAAAACCCTTACCACCTCATCAACACTCGTACCCGACGAAGCTTCCAACCAGCTTTCCAACTCGCTCTGCGCCGCATCGACCAAATCTGCATCCCCACTAGCCAAGCCCAACACTGCCAGCGCCAGAATCGATGGCACATGCACCGCCGACCCTTCGCCTTCGGGAGAGGTCTCGATGTTGGCGAAAAGTTGAGACTTAACTTCTTCCACTCCGGATTTGCCGTGTGCTGACCAGAGAAGTTTCGCGAGTTGCAGGGCGAGGTCCTGTGCGCTAGCGCCAGCGGGAGTTGAAGCGATGGCCTCGCGGATGGTAGTAAGTGCGTCTTCCGAGGAGCCAAGGAAATGACGTGTGAGGGCAAGCCCGAGTTGCGAGGCCAATTTGGCTTCGGTGAGCGATCGATTGTTGAGTTTTCCATCCACTTTCTCCCCCTCTTCGTCACCGTCTTCCTCTTCGGCGCCGTCAAGTAGCCCAATAGCAGCTTCGAAAGCGACACTTGCCCCTTCGTAGTCGCCATTAGCCAAACGGATACGGCCCAGGTTTGATTCAGCTACAGCATACTGTTTGGCCACTTCGATCGATTCCGTTGCCTCGTACCGCTCTTCTAGCAGCGTTGTGGCCTTGCTGATTCGTTCGATAGCCAAATCCATCTGGCCCAGCCTTTCGCTGATCAATGCTGAGAGGTGGAGCGCATCCACGTCGGTGGGGGCGTTGGCGATGTATGCCGACATGGCGAAAGATGCGCTGGCGAGCGTTGCCTCCGTTACTCCCAACTTGGAGCCCGCTCCCATGGCGGCAGGTTGTCGCAAGGCATCATACACCGCTTGACCCAACCCATAATCCGCCTCTCCCAAACTCCCCTCCGTCAGCCCCACCGCATGCTCAAAAAGCACCCTCGAAGCACGCTCATCCCCAAAATGCTTCGCAACAAGCGCTTGACCCACCCAAGCCCTCCCATAGTCAGGATCCACCGTCTGAGCCTTAATCAAACTCTCATTGGCCAACTCGACATCTCCATGGTGCAAATAAAGCAAGCCCAAATTGGTCCAACCGACGGCCGACTTGGGTGCGTTTTCAATGGCACGTACGAAACAGTGTTGCGCCAACTTGACCGAGGAATGGAAGGTCAAGTTGCCCAGGAGGAGCCAGTAGGATTCTTGGCCGGGTTCGTGGCGGAGGGCTTCTTTGATCGAGCCGATGGCTTGGAGGCGTGCTTGTGCGGATTGGGATTCGGCGTGGTCGATGATGGAGGTGGTAGAGTCAGAGGGTGCAGAGAGGAATGCTTGGGAGGAAGGGAGAAGGATGGCTCGGGAAGCGCAGTAGAGGGATGTGGCGAGATCGGCCCATGCGCTTCCCGCGACTTTGTCGTCAGAGGCGTTGAGGACTACGCGAAGCTTATATAAATACACGCTGATGAGGAGCAGTCGGAAAGATGACAGCTCGGAACCTGATGCAAGGCCGAGCTTTCCAAATGTAACGACGCTGATCGAGGGAAGCTTAGCATCCGTCTCCAGCTCCTTGGCCAGCTTGAGCAGTGGGGCAAGCTCACCCGCGCTTCCATCACTTCCATTCAGCAACGTCCCGGCTTGACGAAGACTACCAAATTTGCTAAGGTGAAACACGGCATCGGCGACGATCTTCCACGCCGACCTCAGGTGGCGATCGTGGGTGAGAAGGGCGTGTGCAGCTTCACGAATAGCGTTATTCGCCGAGAGCTCGGCTCGTTCCACGTAGCCCGTGGCAAGTTCCTGGCGCGAGGCCAGCAAAAAAGCGTTGCTAAGCGCGACTCTTACACCCAATTCGTCAGGGTGCTTTGCGAGGATGTCCGTGAAAGTGTCGATCGCAGTGGCAAAGTTGCCAAGTTCAAGATGCACGTCTCCAATGCTGTAACGTGCTTGCCAGCCATCATCCTCCGGGTCACCCGCTGCTTCTACGAGGTCGAGGCATCTGGCGAAGCATTTGAGCGCAGCAACATGTCTGCCCGCCAAAGCGTACGCCTGGCCCAGCCGCTGCCACGAGATCTGGTCTTCGGGTTCAGCGCGAAGCGCGATTTGGAAAGCAAGGATTGCATCCTCAAAACGCTTCTTTGCGATCTCGACGTTTCCAATGGCTTTCCAAGCCCAAGCATTCCTCGAAAGATGGCGTCGCGACGCTTGCAGTGCCGCACCACCACCACCGATCGCATCGGCTCCACCTTCACCTTCGATCGTTCTACGGGCAACCACTTCGACCAAATCCCATTCCTGTTCCTCTGCAAAACCTTCTGCCAGCCTTCTAGCTGCTTCGTCCTCGCGCGCATCGAGCTCAAAGGCTTTCTGGAAGCATTTACTTGAACGAACCAAGTCGGGCGGTTGGAGGATGTCTTCGTAGTAGAAGCCGAGCGAGGTGTATGCAGGCGCAAAGGCCGGGTTTCGCTTGAGAGAGGTGATGAAGGCTGTAAAAGCGTGTGCTGGGTCAGTACGATACTCGCCATCCATGAGCCAGAGGCAGCGTCCCAAGCGCCACCAGAGCTTGGCTCGTAGCTCGGCTGTTGCACCTTCGTAAGAGATCGGGTCGACACGTTCGAGGATGGCTTCCATCTCTTGCTTTGCTCGTTCGAGGTTGCCGATGTTGACGTCGCACCAGGCGATTTCGATCCATGCTTCTTGGTCCGGGTTGGGGCTGAGGGAGAGGAGACGCTCGATGCGGTTCTTGTATTCGGTGGTATTGAGGGAAGAAACGATGCTGCGCGCCTTTTCGAATGTAGAGCGAGCAGATTCCCATCGTGAAGCGCCTTGCTCGATGTACGCTTTGGCTAGGAGGGTGTCGATATCGGAAGGGTCTGCCTCGAGAGCGCTGTCAATCAAACGAGATGCTCGTGCGTGGTGCTGGGGAGGATGCAGGTGGGTCAACGCAGACAGCAACGTTTTTGAGATGCCGACTCGTGACTGCTCCAGATCGACCGAGCTATC
This sequence comes from Pseudozyma tsukubaensis, assembly GCA_001736125.1. Classification (NCBI taxonomy): domain Eukaryota; kingdom Fungi; phylum Basidiomycota; class Ustilaginomycetes; order Ustilaginales; family Ustilaginaceae; genus Pseudozyma; species Pseudozyma tsukubaensis. Next base: position 126,452 of record MAIP01000037.1, on the reverse strand, counting down.
AGATTCGATACGGCTAACCACATGCAATGCAGAGCTTGCTACTTCGGAAGCAGATTGGAAGTCTCGATCAAGGAGGTACAGTGTAGCCGCGATGCGATGAGCCAGCACCGAATCCGGACACTCCTCAAGACCGTCGATAGCCAAGTTGAGCAGATCGTCCTGAGTTTCGGGATGGTCGATCTCCACGTCGGTCCTCTTCTCTTCTTCCTTGAGTTCGTGCAAGTATTGCTCGTCCTGGATCAAATGCAGGTACGATCGGAAAGCTTTGGTACGACCGGATCGAGGGAACAAGTTGACGAATTTGCGAATCTGTTCTAACCGCAAATCAACCAGCGAGCGGACGGGACGCCACTCGAGATCGATCTCCCATGCCAGCTCGTCAGGCAAGCCGATGATGACCATTCCAGAAGCGAGTTTGAGGATATCGTCCCTGAGGTCGCGTTTCGACTCGTCTCTCTTCTGCTCGGCCTGCTCTTGCTTCTCTTGTTGCTGACGATCGACTGCTGCTGTGCCTGTTGGAGCTGAGCCTCTTGCGAGCTGCTTGGGCGGGTACGAAGTTAACAGACCGAGCCGATGCCTGAGCAACTTGGCTTCGATCTCTGTACGGAGCTCATCTTCTGCCTTCGGATGCGACAAGATCTGCTCGTAAAGGTTTGGCAACCTTGAAGCGGAGTATACCTCGAGCCTTACTTCGTTTGTCAACGCTTCCTTGCCCTTGTTGGCTCCATCCAGACGCATTCTACGTTTGTCGGCTTCCTTCTGTATTGTGTCGGCCTCCCACTTTTCGGACAACTCCGTCATCTCTAGCAGGGTATCCAAGCTCTTGACGTGGATCGCCATCTGCGTATCGAAAGTCGTTGTCTTCTCCGGCTGCGTCTGGTCTGGAACCTCCAGCGTCGACAGCGTATCATGAAACTTCGATCCCGGAAGCAGCAACGACAGCGCCTCAATGACCAACTTCCGCCCACCTTCCTCCCTCTCTAGCGCCAACAGCCTCTGCAGCGTCTCTGCGCACTTTGTCGCATCCCCAGCATCGTTGCACAGATCTAAAAGCTTGTACAGCACATCTCGCAATTTGTCCCAACTCTTACGCTGATCGTAGAACTTTTGCAGTCCTTGCCAGGCCAAAAGCTGTGTTGGCTGATCCCGCGTGGCTTTGAGATACGCCGCTTCCGATTCGTCAAGCTTTTCGAGGTTGAGAAGGGCAAGACCGAGGAAGACGTTGGCGTTGTAGTTGTCGCTCTCCTGCTCGAGAACGCTCGATGCAGCTTCGGCCGCTGAGGGCCAGTCTTTTTTGGCTAAGGCATCGCGAGATTGTTTGAGCTTTTGCTTGGCGTATGCGGAAGACATGACGTCGAGCTTGCTCTGTATCGTTGAAGCGCCCTTCCGAAATAGGTGGTGTCGGTGAAGGCTTTGGTGATGAGAAGGGAAGGGACGGAGAGTGCGAGTTGGTGAAAGCGTTGTGGATTTCTTCTTGGAAAAAGGCGCAGCTCCTCCACTTTTTCTCTCGGACAGCGTCACGCAGACGTGGTTGGCTTTGTCACTTTTTCGGTGTCTTTTGCGCTTTGGCTTTCTCCTCGTCATTCGGCAGCTACATACTCTGACCAAAAGACATCGCATATTGCCATTAGTACTTGGATCTCCCATCATCTCTGTAGCCTGCCATCACCCACTCGTTTGCTCCAGAAGTGTGCGTGGGTAGCAGTGTCGAGTTCTCGAAGGTCAAAGTTGGAGGGTCACGTGACGGTCGGAGCTGCAGGATTGGATATGCACACCTAATCAGCCGGAATTTATGCCGTTTCATTTCAGGTGTGTCTTCGACCCTTCTTGTCTCTGATAAGACTCGACAAGGCACACTACCAACGCTTTCCTTATTCTCACTTCTTGTGCCGCCCACTCCACGATCGTCTCACGCCTGGTCTGCATCTTTGCAAACCATCTAACAGGTGTCATTACAGCCATGGCATCACGCAATCCTTCCAAGGAGGTGAATCAGGATGAAGCCGATAGGTATCCGCGCCTTTGTCCCGGCGGTGGACTGTTGATAGCATGGCAATTGAAAGGCAAGAAGGTTCTCATTGTTGGTGGAGGACCTGTTGCTGCAGGTGAGTAGTATCTCGCTCCTTGGCTTAGAATAGGTCGCCCAGCTTTGTATCATGACAGTCGCTGATTGATCTTTCTCTGTTCGACCCATGCCTCACCTCCACAACAGGACGACTGGTCAACGTCCTCGATGCGGACGCCATCCTGGACGTCATGTGTCCCTCTTCCGGCCTCTGTGACGAAATGCGTTATCGCATATACACCGAACAAGTCGTCTCCAACTACATCGATGACCACTTTGACATCACCCAACCTTCCCTTCTCGATCAATACGATATGGTACTTACGGCGATTGACGATATCGAACTTTCCAAGAAAATCTGCTACGAATGTCGAGCACGACGTATACCCGTCAACGTTGCCGATGTACCTCCCGAATGCGATTTTTACTTTGGCTCTCTAATTCGTAACGGTCCTCTTCAGGTGATGGTTTCGACGGGGGGTCAGGGACCTAAAATTGCTTCTCAGACAAGACAGAAGATCCAAGCGGCAATCCCAAAGAATGTGGGACAGGCAATTACGAATGTGGGTAAACTTAGGGCGATGTTGCGCAAACGTGCACCAAGTGCCGAGATAGGCGCAAGGAGGATGAGATGGATGATTGAAGTTTGCGAAAAATGGAATTTGGACGAGATATGCACGATGAACGAAGAGGATATGAAGAAGATCCTCGACGGTTGGGAAACAGGGTACGTGCCGAGTTATAAAGAGGTGAAGGGAGGGCTGCCGTTCTTGCCAAGCGATGTTAGGATGAAGAAGGCCTTGTTCGGTACTTGTCCCGTGGTGGGATATCCAAGTCCTTATCTGACGGGTTTGACGGGATTGTTGTTGGGCGTGGCAGCGACGAGTGCCGTGTTCCTCTCAAGAGGGGTGCAGAGGTCGACGTAGGGGTTTTTCTCGTTCCTGTTCCGTTTCCTGTTTCATCGATGTCACCCTTCTCTCTGTACTAATGCCGAACTCATTGATCCAACACAAAGACTTCGAACGTGTGAGACAACAAAGCAAGATGAAGGCCTGATGGCTAAGAAAAGCGATGTCAATCATAGGTATTTGATACAACCTGGCACCATACATGAAACACAAGTGATACTCATTCGTCATCTTCCTCATCCTCATCCTCCTCTTCCTCTTCAGCATCCTCCTCTTCCTCCTCTTCATCTTCGCTGTCATCACGACGCTTTCGGCTCTTCTTGCCCGTAGCCGCCGCTGAAGACCTTGCGGAAGCAGGAGCCTTCGATGAGGTCGACTTGCGACTTTTGCTCGCAGCCTTGATCGCAGACTGAGAATAAGCCGCAATGACATCTTGTGGGTCAATGCGAATGGCATCGAAGAAGCTCTTCATACCGTCAAAGGCGGGTGTCGAATCCAGGTCGAGCCCGTCCAGCCCAGCTTCGATCTGAGTAGGGTAGGCTTTGGCCAGCGCAGCCTCGAATCGTCCAAGTGCATTCTTCGAAACTGTATCTTCGATCGGGTTGAGCTCCTTCAGTCCCGTCAGCAAGATCAAGACTTCTTGAACCTTGGCATCCTCGAGCTCCTCGGGCAGGAAGACTTTGCCGAGCAACTGGCACATAACCTTGCGCTGGTCCTTTTCGTCGATCGTGTACATGGCTTTGATAAGCTCAATAGCCACATCGACGTGAACGGTCTCATCGCGAATCCGGCCTGGACCGGTCATGACCTTGTCTGGATCCGTCCAGTCGAGAAGCTGGAGACCAACTTGGGTGGGTGTGACCATCTCCTGATCCTCCTCCTTCTCTTCGTATACCTCGGTAAGTACCTGCAGTACTGAAACGAAGACACGTTGGAGTCGACGCTGGTTCCAGCTTGACGAGCCGCAGTACACGGGAAGGAAGTACGAAAGACACTGTCGAAGCTCCTGGTTCTCCATCGTCTCGGGTGACATGTAGATGAGCACCAGACTTTTCAACGCCTCGTCATCTTCAACCATGCCCGTCAGCATGAGTTTAGCCATACCTTCACAAGCAGCGCTCTGGATGGCAGGCTCGTCATCTTCGAGCAAACTGAGAAGGTACGAGATGATCTGGCGCTTGGCCATTTCCTCTCCAGCAGGATTGCGCGAGCAGAGGTATGGGATGGTGTGGTTGATGAGAAGATCAAAGACAGCCTGAACGGCGCGCAGCTTGATGGGCCCGTCGGCGCGCTGAACCTGATCGATGAAGAGCGGGAAGGAGTCAAGGGCAAGCTTGCGATCCAGCAAGCAGCAGAGTCCAAGACAGACAAGTCCGAGTTCGCGAACGGGTGCATCCTTGGATCGCACGGCGGGAGCGATGAGTTGTGGGATGAGGCCATGGAAGGCAGTGTTCTCCTGCAGAGCACCAACGACGCGCTCCAACATAGCTCGAACGATGGTAAGTCGGCGATGCTCGAGAGCGAGTGCGTTTTGTGACATGGGGGATGCCTCCTTGTTCTTCATCGATTTGCGAGGCTTCTTGCGGGAAAGAGGTGTGCCTTCGACGCTCATGGTCTCGTCGAGCCCCTCGTCATCATATCCGAGAGTCTCATCTTCATCCTCTCCACCGAGCACCTGCACGATTTCTACGATCATACGCATGAAGTCTCTTTGACCGTTGGAAAGCTTCAGCAGGACGTCGAGGCATGTAGGAACAAGGTCCTCTGGCAATTCAACGTCCGAGATCATGTCACGGACCAGACCGAACATCTTGCGTCGACCAATCTCGTCACCGTAGTCCGATGCAAGGGCGATGCCAAGAAGCTGAGAGACAACAAAGGTCTTGTTACGGATAGTGAAGAGCGCAATTTCAGCCTCGTCCTCCGGGGCAAGGGCGCTATTGGCCAGCGCATTGTATTGCTCGATGAGCTGCACGAGCTCGTCGTACTCCTTCTGGATACGGAACGCCAAGGCGGTGACCATCGGCAGGCATTCTTCGAGACGGCGGTCGTTCTTGGTGCGCTTGAAGTGGTCGACAAACACGCGAACGAGGAAAGCAGTGGAAGGCGATAATGTAGCCCAGAACTCGTCTGCATCGAAAGACACTTGAGCAACAATGGCCGGGCGGGCCTCAAAGATGCTGAGAAGGGCAGCCTCGATATGCTTGGAGGCTACAACATCGAATTGGTTGAGGAAGACGACGAGGTCGGATCCACAGGCGTCGAACCAAGCTGTAACGAGCTTTTGGGCGGCACGTTTGACGCTAGGCTCTCGCTCTCCCATACCGACGCGAACGACTTCGCCGGCAGCATCGATATCGAGACCGAGACGCGAGGGACCAGCTTGGGAAGAAGCAGCGCCTTCAAGAGCTTTGTTCTGCGTTTTGAGAAGCATCGAAAGACTTCCTAGGTAGACACAACGACGGTTGATTGGGTCGATGTCGCGGAGACGCTCGAGAAGCAAAGACGAGTTCTCCTTGTTGGGAGTCAGGTTGAAGAGTGCAGCTCTGCGTACTTCGGCGCTGGGGTCGAAACGAAGAGTCTCGATAAGAGCTTGCTTGATCTCTTCAGAATCCTCGTCCTCATCGTCGTCGGCGGTCTGAAGCTTGGTGAGAGCAATGACGGCCTGTACACGCACAGCAGACTCTTTGTCCCTGGCACGGCTGAGAAGGAAAGACTTGAGTGTCTGGAAGAGCTTCTCGTCTACTGCCTCGAGTCCGTTGATAAGCAGAGCGATGCAGCCGCAGCAGCGCAAACGGACGTTCTTGTTCTTGGACACGAAGCCTTTGAGAAGATGCTTGAGGAGCAAGTTGGTGAATCGAGTGGCGGTGGTGTCCTCCTCTTCCTCATCTTCGTCTTCCTCTTCGCTCTCGCCAGCTGCTTTTCTGGCTTCAGCTTTGTCGGCACGAGCCTGGAGGCGGAACTGCTCCTGAGCATAGGTGACGTAGCCAGCAACGAACTTGCAGATACGATCTGCGTTGGGGACACCCTTCTTGATGGGCAGTACGCGGTCGAGACAGCCTACAAAGATCTCATTGAATGCTTTCTCGCCGATAGGTCGGACACGACCTCCAGAAGCGGGCTCGGTGATGCTGGAGACCTTGAGGTGAATGCGATGAAGCGATACGATGTTCTTCCGGTGGTTGGCGAGACTGTGCTGAGCCTGTTGGAAGTGAGGAGGGATGGATGCGTGCAGAGCAACAAGTGCCGGGTGGGTGATCTCTTGTCGCGGCTTTTCGACTGCTGCACGGGCCGATGAGCCAGCCGATGACCTCGACGCTACAGCGACGGGCATGTTGAGTGATGTCGAGCTACGGTAAGCGGTTGCGTAGCGGAATATATGGTCGCAGCAAGATTGGTAGAATGAAATATGGTGGTTCGAGCTTTGAAGCGACGAAATGGCAGTTGTCGGATGTGTGTCAATTGCGGTTGACACTCGTAAGGTGAGTGTGTTGCTCTGCTCAGAGGACAGCCGCTCGTCAGCCTTTACCGATTGTGCGTGAGGCTGAGTTGCGCTTCTTTTTGTTTGCTTTTGACGCGTCTTGGCTGCTAGAAATTTGAGGGTCAGCAGAACGCAGCGTACTTCAAGGCAAAGGTATTTTGACGCAACACAAGGCTTTTGTGTTGGTCTTTTGCTGAAGCGTGTCGAGAAAATGAGACGTCACGTGCCTCCACTTTGCAAGCATTTCTTGGAATTCTTGGGTTTTTTGTTCATCAGATGCAGCTTCCTCAGATGCTTCCTTCTCAAATTGACATGCATCATCCATCTTCTCATCAGCCACGCATCTCTCTCTGTCACGAACCAACATCTTGTGGTCGCATTCGAATACCTCGACATGGCGCCACAGGTGCTTTCACGCTCTCAGGGCGACTTCTTCCTCCGAGGTCTGACCTCTGAACCACCACAACGATCCGATGGAAGACACCTGCTCGCCTTCCGCTCTGTGGATATCGAGACATCCGTAGCAGCGCAAGCGAATGGCTCATCGCAAATCACACTGGGTGGCACTGAGATCTTCTGCGGTATCAAGGCCGAAGTCAGAAGTTTTGGTGATGACAGCGACGATGAGGATGACGAGGCAGAGTTTCAGACACAGGACGAACAGGAGCTCGCATCGGAAAGCCGAAAGACGGGCAGAATCAAGTGCTCTGTGGACTACTCACAGTCTTTGGTCCACTCTTTCGACAACAAGACGCTGGACGCTTTGTCCATCTCACTGTCATCCATGGTCAACTCCGCCTTCTCACCAAGATCATGTCCCTTGCCATTACATCAGCTTCTCATCATTGCGAACGCCAAGCACTGGACAATATACATCGACCTCCTCGTCAACTCACTATCAGGCGGCAACCTTTTCGACGCCGCATTCGCCGCCATCTTCGCTGCATTCTACGATACCCGTGTACCTGCCACCCGTGGTGTTGCGTTCGAGGCACCAGCGACACTCGACGCAGCCGGCAATGCAGTCGAGGGTGCCTTTGCGAATGGACAAGGTGACCTCGATCAGATGGGCATCAAGGGTTTGCTCAAAAAGAAGCCAAAGACAGGCGCAAGTGGTCCACAGCAAAGAGGCAACGGATCAACATCCAAGGTGGTCGATTTCGAGCTGGAGCACAGCGGAGAGGATGGCGCAGCGTTGGATGGTCGACAGAACTTGCCGCTTTGCATCACCGTCAACATCCTGCCCAGCAGCTACTTGCTCGATGCAGATGTAGACGAGGAGGCTTGTGTTGGCTCTCGCGTTCAAGTTTTGGCGACACGCTCAGCCAAGGTCTTGGCGGTACGAACTGAGGGCACAGAAGAGATCTCGTTCAAGCGTGTTAGCGAAGCGATTCGTATCGGGAGCGTTCAAGCGGCTAGGTTGGCTGATGCATTGTTGGATCAGCTCTCTAGAGCCAACGGCTCCGAAGAGGACGAGGAAGACGTTGCCGCCGCCGAAGGAGCAGCGCAAGAGCCGGCCCAAAGCGAGATGGACATTGATGCATAAGCTAGCTCAAATATCATACCACACAAGATGCCGATCGCTGCCACGCCTTTTCACACATCTGTCTTGACCCTTGCTGTACTAGTAGAACCTTCAAACATGACGCATGCACTCGAATGCCTTCCTCCATACTCTCATTTGCCACATTGCGCGAGCGAGAATGATTCTAGTGTGAGACAGACTCAGAGGGGGATCGAGAGACGGGCCGATCCCGAGATTCATGACTGTGGTATGGCTTGAGACACTCGTTTGGCAGCTGCACAGCTCTAGATTCCGTACACGGGACGCACTTTCGATTGCAGTTGCTGCTGCTGCTATTGCCACGGTCCTCCGGCAGCCACGCTTGACCGAACACTTGTAACCACCCTTCGGCGCTGCCGAGCAAGTAAAGCCACACTGAGTCAACCACGGAGTAGCCCGAAGCCTTTCTTGTAGCGCTTCTTTGCTCATCAAGAAGCTTCGTCGTCCTGCGAGCACTCTGTCAGAGCAACCAACAGTTCCGGTCAAGGCTGCACTCGCAGGTCTTCACAGATGCTATGTCTGACCGATCATGGCCGAATAAACCTCACTTTCAACCAAGGCACACAACCTAAGCGAAATTCTAATCAAAAAGAGCGTTGAATCGAGGTCGCAAAATGCTGTTAAAAGGTCGAGACCTTGCTGCGCCGCTCAACACTGCGCAAACAACCAATTCCATCATGAGCAGATCATTGATAGTCTGTGCTGAGCAGAAGATTGTCATCCACACATGACTACTGTCGTAAGGCACCATGTTGCGATGACCAACGACGAGCGAGAAGAGGTGGAAGGGAGAAAGAGTGTGTGAATTGTGACATTTTCGGCTCTCCACACAGCAACTGCCGTCACGCGAGAAATCAAAAAGTGGCGCTTGCCCTGTGCGAGAAAGTGTGCGCCGGCATGAATCATAGCATTGCGCTCTGCGCTCAGAAGCTCACTCTAAATTGTGTCGTCCCCACAATCACTTTTGTCTTCCCTTCCTCCATCCTGCATCGAGCATTTGATTATCAATACTCCGAGATCATCACGAACATGGCCTCCTTCTTTGCGAAAGCACGGGAGAGAGCCGAAGCTGCTGCTCAGCAGTTGCAAGCTCACCACGCCGCCTCTTCCGCTAACAAGACAGGCGATGCTGGCGGCCCAACCGACGCTACCAGCTCCACTTCCAACTTCAGCTACACCGGTGCTGTTCCGCATCTCTTCCGACAAGGCATCGCTTCGGTCGATCCTCGCTACGAATCCACTCGTCAATTCCACCTTCTCAGTCAAGCTGTCAAGGCTTTCAACATCGACCATGAAGCAGCCGGTCGAGAAGCCAAAGGTCTCGCTAAGGCTACTTTCACATGGGGTCAGCATCACTTGCCAGAAAAGCGGGACGACAGCGTTGGCGATGAGGTACTCGTAGATGTCACCGATCGACTCGCCTATGTGTGGCACGAGATTGGTAAGCTCGAAGTCGCTCACAGTCAACGATCCGAACAGGCACGGACTCGTCTCAAACGAGTCGAAAAGACCGAGATGGAATTAGGCGTACGAAGGTCAAACCGAAGCAAACTCAAGAAGGAGCTTCATGCTCTTGTACCGGAGCGTGCTATCTCTGGCGGCAGCACCCGAGCTCAAGATGTTGAGAACCGACTTCGTGACCTCATCGATGATGATCAAGCCGACGAAGAGTCACTCAGTCGCACCAAGCGCGAAAGTGTCAAGGAAGGCTATGCCTCCATGTTTGACAGTCTCATCGAGCTCGGCGAGAAGATGGCTATGGTGGCCCGATACGGCAAGCTCCTCACTACTCTCATCCCCACCGAAAAGTCGCCCTTCCCGGCCACGGTCAACCCTCGCGGCGACAGCATTCCGCTGTGGGAAGGCGCCACAAAGACTGCCGACGTTCGTGCAGCTCTTGCTTCAGCTTTGTCTTCATTCAAGCCCGACCTCTCTCTCCCTACTCTTCCAGAGGCACCCGCTCTCTCTACAGCGACCAGCTTAGGCCGTGCCGACACTGTTTCCTACGGCGTGACCCACAGCGCAGAACTGCAGGCGGATCAGCCTGCTCCCAGGGCAGGCTCACCTCTGGCCGATCCTTTGGGTCAGCCGCCGTCGCCTAGACGGAGCAGTGTATCTTCAGACCGCGGAGATCGCCTTCAGCCTGGCAGTGCAGCTGAGCAAGGAGACAGCAACAAAACTAATCACAATCTCAACCTCAGTCCTACCGCTTTGCCTGCTCCTCTGCTTCCACCTCGCCCACAACGCAGTCCCTCGGCCACGCATGCCGATGCTTTGCGCTCTCCAACCGCCAATCCCTTCGCTGATCCCGCCGCTGCAGCCGCGTCTCGCGGCAGCTTCTCGGCTCAGGATGAAGAGACTCAAGCAGCTGCAGGTCCCGCTAGTATCACTGTTGCCGAGACCGGTGTAGTACCAACCGGGCCTGGTGGTCCTAAGTCGGGCACACTTCGCCCACGAAGATCATCGGCCAGTCAGCGATCGGCTTCCATTTCAGCAGGAGCTGTCGCTTATCTCGGTCCTACGGGCACCTACAGCCACCAGGCTGCGCTCAAGGTGTTCGGCGATGCCGGTACCAATCTCATTCCCATGCAGAGCATCACCGGTGCTATCGACTTTGTTCGCCGCGGCACTCCAGGCAACGCCAAGATCGCCATCGTTCCTGCCGAAAACAGCACGTTTGGGCCGGTGCGAGACACTTATGACAACCTGCTCGGCATCAGCAACGGCGATCGTCATGCTTTCAGACCATCGGATGGTGCACAACTATATGTCGTCGGTGAAACCTGCTTAGCTGTCGACCATGCCTTGCTCTGTGGACCCAAGACGTACCATCATCTCTTGCAATTGCAAGGCGATACGGACCCCAATGCATCCATTCGCGACGACACGCTGTCCAACATCACCAATGTCATCTCACACGAACAGGCACTGGGACAGAGCTCGCACTATCTGACGCGCTATCTGCCTCAGGCACGCAAGAAAGCAGTGGATTCGACAGCTGCAGCCGCGGTCACTGCACTTGAGTTCGAAGCGGGCACTGCACCTGGCATGCCTTCTAGTTCGATCAGCCATGCATACGAATCGCTTGGCTTCTCTTCGAATTCGCTCGTCGCTGCGGTGGGTGCTGAAGCGGCTGCTACTGCTGTTGGCGTTCGAGTGTTGCGCTCCAAGATTCAAGATGTCAAGGACAACCGAACGCGCTTCCTCGTTTTGGCCAGTGAGCCTTTGCAGACATTGCTGGCTACCAACGCTTTGTCTTCTTCGCTCATGCGACTTTATGGGCCATCTGCGCCTGTGGGTATGAACGGACGATCGCTCTTGAGCGTCAATGACGCTCTTACCTCGGATCTGATGGCCGAAGCTGGCAGCTACAGCGACTATCCTGGTGTGCTGGACAGACTCATTGCCGAGCTTCGAAAGTGCGACGGTATTTCGGTTCGCAAGGTGGACCGTCGCCCCACATCGACAGTTGAAGCAGCTTCAGCTAGCAGCGTCTGGCGAAGTAGCTATCTGTTCGAAGTTCAGTATTCTGCGGCTTCTGCCAGCGTGGCTGAGGCCAAGATCCGACAATTGGTCACCGAGCTTTCTGTCGGAAGCTCTGCATTGAGGACGGTGGGAGCTCCTGCACCCGTCTCGTATCTCGGCAGCTGGTTCGTCGATGGCGATACACTGCGCGGTCATACGACGAGCGTTGGCAACAGCTCGTATGTTCCGGCAGCTACACCTGTGAGGTCGCAGCCTGGCATGGTAGCCTCGAGTTCCTCGGCATCTGGCTTCTCTGACTTGGCTACACCTGGTCACAACGCAGCGTTCCAATTGCCTGCGTCATCGTCATCGGCGTCCAACTTGTCTCAAAACACGATCAACCCTCCCTCGCCGCTGTCAGCACGCGAACGAAAAGAGCTGGAAGCCAGACAAGAAGCTGATGAGGTGCAGAGGCATGCGGCTCAAGCACGATTCAGCCGACAGCAGCAGCAGGCTGACCTGTATGGTGTGCAAGCGCAGCCTCCCATTGCGGGAGCTACCACTGGTCGAACGCAGCCGCTGGCAGGTTTGCAGGAGAATGAAGCCGAAGCACGATTGGACGAGGAAGAAGGATTGCCAGCCTATCAGGCCCAAGACCCGACAACTCAAAGCTAAACCAAAAACAATCACAAAAGTCCCCAGCATTCATGGTATCTACTTTACGTTAGTCTAGCATTCGATATGATCACACCACCAATCTATTCAGCTCTAGTCCTATGAAGTTCGAGCAGCGTCTGTGTCCAGCCGTGATAATTAGAGGGTCTCCTTCCCTGTAGTTGAGGGTGACAAATGAAGTGAGACAAGCGAGGTCAAGGGTTCGGATCGCCAAGCAGCATGACAGGGTCTGCGTGCATAGCTTTTCTTGAGATTCGGATCGGACAAGGCGGTGCAAGCTCAAAATCACACAGGCTTGTGACAGGGGCTCAGTACAGCTTTGCGCAGCTCTAGGCGAGAAAATCAGAATAAATGAATAAAACAAATAAAAAGAAACAAAAGGCTTGATGATGGCAGAGCGCAGTTTGGAAAGTGTAGATCTCAAGAACAACACTTTTTCCCTGAAATTCGTGCGCGTTTGTGTGATTTTGTGTATGTTTCTCGCTCTTGCTTCAGCGGCGCACACACACAGCCTCCCGCTTGAAAGCCACTTTGCAGACTCCGCTCGAAACAAGAGGCTGTTCCGGTCCAAGGTCATGCTCGAGTGCCTTCTTCCCGCTTGACGTTAGCCTTCCTCTACGCACAACACCACCATCACAGGCTTTCGACGCCAACTCACAAGAACATATACATCATCCTCGATCTTGGACCCCTGCTTCGTTAATAGAGCTCCTTCATCTGCACGACCCTTTGTGCGTCGGTTCGGACCTTTCCCATCTTTCACAGCATACACCATACACAAAGGAGGATACCCGCACATCGGATCGAACACGACTCTCTACCACACCCACATTCCTGCTCCGCGCTTGAACCCACCTCGATCACCGCATCGATCTTCTGCCTGACATGCCACCTCGTTACCAATATGGAGGTGGGGGCCAGCCCGACGAGTCCCATCACCAATCACCGGACAGGCACTACCCTCCAGTAGAGGCCAGAAGACAATCGCTCGTCCAAACACACAACGCTTACCCAACCTACGACATGGGTGCGGAACCTCACTCACCACCTCACGTCCATTACGATCCTTACGTGCCACCTTCCACTACCGGTGATCATTCTGGCTACGTGCTACCCTCAGCAAGCTACTACGACGACCCGAACTCTGCCTACCCTCCTCACATTGCTTCGCCTCGGATGTCGAATCCCTACACCAACTCGCAAGGTCATCACATGGGTGCCGATCCTTTCGACGAGCATGATGGCGATGTGCCGCTGCTACCACGGGAAGGCAACTACGCCTATGCTCCTGCTTCGCACTTTGACGAGCATGGCAACCATGTTGGGCCTATGGACAAGTATGCAGATGGAGACGACGACGTCATGGACGAAGACAATGTTCACGGTCAAGCAAGAGGTCGTCTGCTCCGCCCGCACGGCGGAGATCCCGATGACTACATGCCAGGCGGATTTGACCCTACCATGATGGAGAACGGCCAAGCTGGTGGTGTGCGATTCGGCAAGATTCCGCAGCGTGTCCCACGACGATACAAGACGCTCAAGAGGGTAGAGCTCTACCACGGTAACTTGGTCCTCGACTGTCCAGTCCCATCGAAGCTGCTCGACAAGCTCAACGATCGAGAGTCGCGAGAGTTCACTCACATGCGTTACACTGCCGCAACATGTGACCCAGACAACTTCAAGGATGAGCGCTATACTCTGCGTCAAGTACTCTTCGATCCGCCTCGCCGAACTGAGCTCTTCATTGTGCTGACTATGTACAACGAAGATGAGGAGCTGTTCACACGAACCATGCACGGTGTCATGACCAACATCGCCCACTTGTGCACACGAGAACGCTCCAAGACATGGGGCAAAGAAGGCTGGAAGAAGGTCGTTGTCTGCATCGTCTCGGACGGTCGTCTCAAGATCAACTCCCGTACTTTGGCATGTCTCGCTGCTATGGGTGTGTATCAGGAGGGTGTTGGTAAGAACGTCGTCAACGGCAAGCCTGTCACGGCCCATATCTACGAGTACACTGCTCAGCTCTCGATCGATCCTAGCATGCATTTCAAGGGTCGCGAAAAGGGTATCATGCCCGTCCAGATCTTGTTCTGCCTCAAGGAACGCAACCAGAAGAAGATCAACTCGCACAGGTGGTTCTTCAACGCCTTCGGATCGATCTTGCAACCCAACATCTGCGTCTTGCTCGATGTCGGAACCATGCCAAGACCCCGCTCCATCTATCACCTGTGGAAAGCATTCGACATCAACTCGAACGTCGGCGGTGCTTGCGGTGAGATCGTCGCTCTCAAGGGCAAGTACTGGAGTGCTCTGGTCAACCCTCTCGTGGCAGCGCAGAACTTCGAGTACAAGATGTCCAACATTCTCGATAAGCCGCTCGAATCCGTGTTTGGCTACATTACGGTCCTTCCAGGTGCGTTCTCGGCGTACCGCTATATTGCTCTGCAAAATGATGCACAAGGCCAAGGACCCCTGTGTTCCTACTTCAAGGGTGAGACGCTGCACGGTGGTCAGACGGACGCCGATGTGTTCACGTCGAACATGTACCTCGCCGAGGATCGTATCTTGTGTTGGGAGCTCGTATCGAAACGTGACAGTGCATGGATCTTGCACTATGTCAAGTCTGCACAGGCAGTCACCGATGTACCTGACCAGGTACCAGAGTTGATCTCGCAACGCCGACGATGGCTCAATGGATCTTTCTTCGCCGGCATTCACTCGATTATCAAGTTCGGCTACATCTACCGCTCCTCGCATTCATTCGGACGCAAGTTGGCACTGCATATTGAAATCGCGTACCAGACCATCCAGCTCATCTTTTCGTGGTTCGGTATGGCCAACTTCTTCATCGCCTTCTTCATTCTTACGAGTGCCATGAGTGACAAGGTTCATGCGCTCAAGGTACCGAATCAGGTGCTGTCGTACATCTACATTGCGTTTATCATTTTCTGCTTCTTGCTTTCGATGGGTAATCGACCAGCGGGTAGCAAGTTTGGCTATACACTTGCCATGGTCGTGTTCGCCTTGTTGACGGTATATATGACGGGAGCAGCCATCTACCTCGCTGTTGACTCGATCCTCAACGCTACCGGAGCGAACGGAGCTGGTGCCGAATCTCTGGTCTCCAACCGCACATTCGTCAACATTGTCATCTCCCTCGCTGCCACCTTCGGCATCTGGACACTCGCCAGTATCATGTTCCTCGAACCATGGCACATGGTCACTTCGATCGTGCAGTACCTCCTTATGGCACCCACCTTCGTCAACGTAATCGGCATTTACGCCTTTGCCAACATCAACGACATCTCTTGGGGAACCAAAGGATCGGACAAAGTCATGACGGATCTCGGAGTGGTCGCCACCTCCGGATCGGGTAACAAAGTCGAAGTAGCCATCCCTACCGAGTCGAAAGATATCAATGATGCCTATGACGATGCTATCCACGTATTGAGCAACAAAGCTCCCAAAGCAGGACCCGGACCAGTGGACCGAGACCAGAAGCAAGCCGATTACTACGCTACAGTCCGAACCAACGTAGTGTTGTGTTGGAGCTTGACCAATGCAGCGCTAGTCGTAGGTATCTTGAACATCAGCTCACTCGGAACAAGGACGGTCTACATGGGTTTCCTATTGTATTCAGTCGCCGGGTTAGCGTTGTTCAGGATGCTGGGTTCGACGATTTATTTGATCAAGCGGCTGTTTTCGGGAGAGTGAAGAATACCTTTTAATGCTCTTTTTGCACGGACAGTGATGACTTTGATACTACTATAATGCATATGCACGCTCTAATGATACCAATTCCGTTCTTGACTCTGATTCAAACGACTGAAGATGTTGTGATATGGTGTGCTGAAGCTCGATGATCTGCTGGTGTCGAAGATTAAGCGCGTTACGTGTGGGCAGCTAGAGAGCGAAACGCGTTTTTCCGTTCTTCGCCTCCACTTCTTCCAAGCCTTAGCTGAAGGGTCAAGGAGAAGAAAAAAAGTTTGTGTGACGAAAGACATCAAACCGAAATTCTCAGGCCTGCCGATTCGCTACATGCAGGGTTTGGCATCGGGCAATTTTCCTCTCCAGGAACTGCGACTGAGGCGCATATGTCAAACTTACACTTTTTCCACTGTGACGCTCGAACTTAGCTTCCTTTCGCACACACCTCCTCATTACCGTCACACTCAGCACAGTTCGACTACGCCCTGAACGACAAGAAAGCAAGAGATACTCACCTTTGACAGCGGCGGGTGGAATGCAATAGTAAGGGGCCAAGAGAATCATAGCATTCGACAACCATCAGCATCGAGAGCCGACCAGGGATTGATCAACAGCGAACATGGATCCGAATGAGTTGGTTGCCTCGACGCAACAGGCAGCTTTGTCTTCAATACAACAAGCAGCTTCGACAGATGCAGATGCATCGACGAAGGAGCAACAGTCTTCAATAGCAGGTGATCAATCAAACACCAACGGCGGCAGCAGTGATACCCGTTCGAATGCTCCAGCAGCCGATGCAGCAAATCACAATGACGACGACGAAGAAGATGAAGATGAAGATGAAGATGATAGCTACATGCAAGGTGGTGACGCTGGAGAGATGAGCTTCGTCATTGACACTGCAGGCGATATGGACGTGGATCGAGAGATCGCATTGGAAGACGAGGCGAAAGCCGAGCACGGCGAGACTCATATGGAATCCGGTCTTCTGCTCCCGACACACGTCAATGTCATCCCGCAAGCTGACAGCGCTGCATCTCAAGCTGGTGGTAGCTCCTTAGGTCCTTCTCGAGACATGACCGTAGATCTCACAGGAGATGACGAGGACCTCGAAGGCGACCTTGGCGACTTTGAACAGCTCGACATGGACCCATCAACGGCCAACCGATACTATGGTGCAGAGGAGAAAGCCGAACGCAGAGCAAAGGAACAGTGCTTGGCATGTGGCGAGCTTGGACACGATCGACGTCATTGTCCACACCAACACTGTCTGGCATGTGGAGCCATGGACGAGCATCCAACTCGCTTCTGCCCTCTATCGACAAGTTGCTTCCGATGCGGTGGGATGGGTCATCAAACTCGAACCTGCCCCAAACCCCGGCGTGGACCAAGGAGCGAAGAATGCGAACGATGTGGATCTTACAGTCACGTCAAAGCGCTCTGCACAACACTGTGGCGCGTATACACCTACAGCACCCTCGAAGACTATGATCGTCACCGAGCAAAGACTTTCTTCAAACTGCAGAGTGGATCTAGCGCTCGTGATCCTAGACGAGATCTGGAACCGGATCCGGCAGAGCTTTCGGATTCAGAAGGCGAGTTTACGAGAGCTGGCGAGCCTGAAGCGCCAACAGGGTCGGCAGCAGCGCAATTTGATCCAGCTACAAGATGGTGTTACAATTGCTCGACGCCAGGGAATCATTGGGGTGACGACTGTCCAGAACAGCGTGTGAATCCGACGAGGGGCACGGGAGAACCATCAGCTTTCTCAGAATTCGTATCACGACTTGGACCTTTCGCAAAGAACATCCCAGGTGCACCGCCACTCGCAGGCTTCCAGATGCCCTCTTCGCAGTTCACATTCAGTGTCGGCAGTAGTGCGACTATGCACGTCGCAGGAGATGCCGTCCCTAGCTCTTCCAGCAGAAACGCGAGTGGGTCCAATTCTCCAAGACGCGGCCAAACAGGTCGTGACAAGGGCAGCGGCGCAGGTCTCGCCATCGGAAAACACTTCCTCTCCTCTCGTGAGACTAGTCAACCTTCTTCACCGCGTCCAACACCAAGCTCCTCGCGTTCGCGCAATGCCGGTGCTGCTTCCGAGAGCAACGAGAAGCTCGTCTCCTTCGACCGTACCAAAGCGGTAGCATGCGAAGGAGGAGGCTTCCTCACCCGCAAAGAGAAGAAGAAGGGTAAGATGCCTCTTCCCGAACATCTCTTCCGTCAATGGGTACGTGATCGACACGACTATCCCGAACACGCGGAGGAGATTCGTAAAGCGTTCGAGAAACGCGCTCAACTCGAAGCAAAGGGGCAAGACGCTAAAGGCGTTGCTACTACCAGAGACATTGTGGGTGATTCGGCGTATAGGAAGAAAGGTAGGAACAGCAACGGGCGATCAAATGACGATGATGGCAAAGATTCCGGTCGACCGAATAAGAAGCGCAGAGGCGACTCAGCAACTGATCCGGTCATTATTGACGATGATCATAGCAGCTACAGGGACGACTTTAGCAGTGGTGAATCCGATTCGGATTCTGACAGTGGGAAAGGAAGGCGAAGAGGTGGCAAGAACAAGCGCAAGAATCGATCCGAAAAGTCAACCGTCCACACTGGATGGGGCCACAATGGCGACGGAGGCGGTAGCGGCGGAGGAGGCCCTCCAAAGAGGGGCAAGTTCGCTAGCAAGCGCAAAAGCGGTGCTGCTGGTGGAGGGGACAGCTATAGGCCTGACAACCACAGCAATGGTGGTGGCGGAGGTGGTGGAAAGAAAGGTCGTCGTGGTAAGGGCACCAGTGGTGGCGGTAGCAGCAACGGTGGTGGTGGTGGAGGAGGGGGGAAGCCCAAGAACAAGGCCAATGGAGGCGGAGGCGGCAGTCGAGGTAACGCAGGCAACGGAGGGGGAGGCGAAAAACTTCGTGGAGGAGGAAGCAAGTATCGCGGTGGCTACTTCTAAACTTCCCTTCCTTCCTCCCGTTTGATCAGCTCTCGATTTTAGCATGCTTTCATCTACACTCGCACACCATCTGTCCCGGACACCCTTATTCCCTTGCACGCAGAGCAATTCAGTAGCGCATCGCCTCGACACATGCGCCATCTGTTCATCAACACTTTTTTTCCTCTGCTTGTGCGCGTGTGTGTGTTTATGTGCGCAACAGGAACCTCGCCCCTCTATCTGGCTCGATCAAACAAAGCGTCTTGGCCACACGCGAGGTTGGCAACCCAGCGTCGAGCTGCCACCTTCAAGAACCCTCTCACGCTTCCTTGATGGGGAAAGAGTACCCATACACAAGTTTTAGCTGCGTCAGCCGAGTGACATGCATGTTTTAAGACGTTGTTTAAAAAGGTCAGAGTGTTTGCATTCGATCTTCTTGCTGTGACACGCTGTGATATGAAGTGATGCGTTTTGGATGCATTGTGATCACGGCGAGCGCACAAAGTTGCTCAGAGTCATGCTATACCGCGATGTCGGGGTGTCTATTCGGGTATCTGATTAGGAAGCCCACTACCCCCCACCCCCGTCCCCACTGCCCCTGCCGCTGCCGCTGCGCTTACTGTTCCTTCTCCTCCGCTTCCGTTGCTAACCACACTCCCCCTTCCCGTCGAACTCCTGCTCGTACTCTCCGCTCTCCCAAACCCCACTCCACCCAAATATCCTTCCCTTCCCGCCGCTGCCGTACTTGACGAATTGGACATCCTCCTCCCTCTCAACGCAGAACTAATACTCGGGCTCCTTCCCTTGATACTCGCCGTGATCGACCCCCTCCTCTCCACCAACGCCCCATTGCCGGTGGTCCCGCTTCCACTGGCCCCATTCGCCGCATTGAGCGCCGAAGTGACCGCCGTTCGCGTACTAGACGTTGACCCCCTCCTGCCTTTGAGACTAGCAACAATGCCGCTTCCCACCGAAGACGTGCTGGGACTACGCCGTCTACCCGAAGCAGAATCGAGTCGCGGTGGCAATTCGCCAATTTTACCCTGATGCCGGAAGAGTTCGCCTCCCAGCACATCGAGTGGTGCGGTGGGGATGAGGGCCCTTTCTTGCGCAGACAGGTCTTGAAGCGACATTCCGCATACGCAGAAGAGTTGACTTTGTCCGCTTACGGCTGTGGCTGTGTTGCCGCCGTTCAAACTTTGCCCGCCCGAAACTGGATTGGTGGTCGTGCTGCCAGCTGCAGTGTTATGCCCGTTCCCGGAAGTCGTATTGGCGGTAGCGGGGTTGGCATCGCTACCCGGCGGATGATGGTTGAACGTACTCAAATCATACGGCATCTCGGCCCTCCTACTGCTCGGGTCCGGATCAGCCGAGTATGCGGGCAGCGTAACCGCATCGTAAGCGCAACAGCAACTCGGGATCAACGCCGGTTGTCGTAGCGCAAATACCTTCAACCTCCTCTCCTTCGCTTCTTCCTCCCTCGTCCTCGCCGTACTCCCCACAGGACGACGAGAATGCACAATCTCCACCACCATAACGTGACTGAACCGAATGGAAGCTTTCGAAGCGGCGACGGTCGAGGCGCGAATCGTGTTGTCGTCCGGCATACGGGCGATGCCTTGGACGGTCCAGGCGTGGTCTGTGCCGGAATTGCGGACGAATCCGTCGGTTTTCTTGCCGTCGCCATGAGAGCCATCGTTGTTCTTGGGAGGGACCCAACCTTTTTCGAACAATTTGTGACGCTGGATGGGGACGGTTTGCTTGCCTTTTCTCTTGGTAGTCAGTTCGATGCTCGTCTCGAGGGAAACTCTGACGAGGTAGACGATGAGGTCTTCAGGTGGGGTAGGAGAGTTGATATCGATGTTGAAGACTCCTCCGACCGAGATGTTGTTGGATGTGCAGGCGATCGAGACGAGCCCCACGGTAGGGTGGAGGTCGTTGTAGAGGATGGTGAGTGGGGTGGCACCGGAATCAGGGGAAGGGTTGACCATGGGGTAGAGATCACGCCAGCATTCGACGTTGGATTTGGCTCGGCCGGCTCCGATGGCTGTGGCTTTGATGATGTATCGGACTCTGCCGTAAGGTGAACGTTCGTAAGGTGGGGCATCGCATGGGATGATGAAAGCGAATTCGAATCCGTGAACTCCCTTTTGCAGCTCCAATCCGCCTTGGTTGGGTTCAGTTTCCCATCCATCTCCTCCCTCAGATCCAGGAGTGACCACAACACCGCCCGAAGAACCCGAAGGCTCCAACGGTGGACGCCCACCAGCAGCTCCTCTACGTCCTCGTCCACTTTCCTCTTCCTCCACCTGCACCAAGTCGCTCGAATGACCGGTAGCACCACGCGAGAGTGGCACTCTCGATTTGCTGCGTGCTTTGCGCGATCCGAAGAAACCGATCGAAGAGCTTCTCGATTTAGCCTTACCCTTGTCCTCTGGCTCAGGATACGAAGGCAGGCGTTGGCCAGAACTGGCAGAAGCCTGTTCGACAGGTGTAGCGCTAGCACTCCTACGGTCATTCCTGGCATGGACCGCGAGTGACCTCCGCAGATGCGCTGCGAGATCATCGGGCTCGCCTCCGTGCGACGACGGCTGACCGGCCCGATCTTCAGGTGGAGTATGGCCGTTCGACAAGCTTGGACGACGGGATCGCTGCGGTGTAGCTACAGCACTTGCTGGCAGACTATGCTCGGTGACTTCCTGATCTGTAGGCACGGATGCGCTTCCGTTTTGTAATGCTTCCGAGATTGCGTATGCGTAGGTAGGTGGAGCTCGTGTCGCGGTACGACCTCGTTCGTTACTAGCTGGAGCGCTGGGAGACGAGGCTCGACTCTGAGATCGACTGTTCGAAGGTGAAGGGCTGTGACTTATTCGGCCCATGCCAGAAGCGATTTTGCGACCTCGTGAAACAGCACGAGCCATGGAAGCCGGGATACTTCCTCCAGGACTGCTCGATCGCAGGCCAAAAGCGGAGCCGGATCGACCTGAACGTTCTGGCGGGGCGGCACTTCGACCTCGCTGCTGTGCATGAGACGATGAACCGGGTAGAAGGCCAGGACCAACTGAAGCAGAGCGATTGTTGAACGACAGCAAATGGTGATGATGATTGTGATGAGATTTCTCCTTATCGCTTTGGATACCGATCTCGACAACTTTCTCCAGGACGGTAGAATCTTCCCAGGTGACAGGTGTGAGACCCGACGCAGGATCGAGAATAGCAATCGTCTGTACTGCCTTCAATCGGACTCGAATGCCTGAGATGTGTCGAGTGGAGGGTACGTAGAGCTCGACCATGCCGCGCACGATCTCGTCATTAGCCATCGGTGGCCTCTCGTGCGTTTCTGGAAGAGGACGATCAGGTGGATGCAAGAAGATGGCATTTTGAAGCAAGTGGAGCTTCAGCTCGCATGGCTGGAAGAATGTCGAGAACATCTTGACTGCTTGTCACCTAGCAACTCTCTGGAATCGACGGCCCCAGCAAGCTTGAAGGAGTCTGGTGGCTCCTTATCAATCCGTTCGTAGATACAGTGCGGTCGATGAACCTTTGCTTTGTGTCTTGCGTATGATGCTGGCGAGCTACAACGGGACGTCCAAGTCCTCGCCTGCAAGTATCGATCGAATACAAAGTTGTTCGGGAGTGGAGTTGAGGAAGCTGTTACAGAAACGAAATGAGGGTCGTGAGGCAGAAGGTTTCGAAGCAGAGATGGGGAGAAGCAACACTTTGAGCGTATCTCTGTAGAAAGGCAAAACGGACGTGCGCTTGCTTGGTCCGGAGTGAACAATTCAGGGTTCGACTCGAAATGCGGTGGTGGGGAAATTTGGAAGAAATTACCGCACCAGGCGGCTGACACTTCTTTCCTGCTCAAGCAACGTTGTCGCTAGACCTTTCCTCACCTAGCTAGGCCAGGCGAGTCACTGTGATAACGGAGGGCGCACATCTTCCGATTTCATGTGATTTCCAGCTTCAAAAATTTCCCGATGCAGCATGGGCAAAATCACAATTTGTGGCTGCCAATTCTCCGAAGCCGAACTGAGGATGAGGTTCGCAAATAGTCCATATTGTCTGAGCCTCTCTGCTGTCGTGCGTGCCTTGGTAGAGTGGCATCGACGATCAGCATGTCAATGATGGGTGTTCGGGAATTCGCAAACGTTTTGACATGCACATTGACCGTCGGCAAATTCGGCGAACGATGGAAGAACGAATCAGCTGCCGGGGCCTGAGGGTTCCAGCAAAAGGGTCCACAAACTTACACAAGGCAACTTGGCCGCCGCGACCGTTTAATGCGAACATCTTCTTGTTGTGGTTCTTCTGGTGACAGGCTCGACGGTGCCAATGCAGGGATTTTGTGTGTGAAGCTTGCCGCCCGAACTCTGCCACAGGGTGAGTGGGCTTTGTATGCCAGGAACAGCCAGCCAGCCGCCATGTAATTGTTGCTTGCTTTCGAAGCGCTTCTTTCGAAATCCACCAATTTTGTTAGACTTCATCTCATCGGGCAGAGAGTAGGCATCGGTAAGCCAATCGCGATTATGCACGAAGAGCAGTTTTGACAGGAGCCAAAAAGACAGGCGATCCTGCACCAAACCCCTAAAACCACAGGATCCTGAAACCGGGCACTAAACCTCTCTCTCAACGCGGACAAAACCCAAAACAAGAAGGTGCGGCAATCAAACAGTGCAAGATAGAGTTGATTCCACTTGAACTCCGCTCGCCATTTCGCAGCGATCCTCCAAGCTTGCTCGTGTATCATTTCGTTTATTCTCATGGGGCCCTCTTGTCGTCATGAGACAAAAGGGTGTGCTTCCGAGTTGCGTTGGCAAGGGGCTTTGGTGTCGTGGGGCTGAAGGAGAATTTGCATGATGGTGTCGCTCAAGGATGCAAGTGCTGCAAAGTTAGAACGAGGCGGTCTCGGTCCTCCGGTTTCATGACCCCTGAGTTGGGGCCGTGTTCTTCGAGTCTATCCGCCGGGTGCTTGAGCATCTCTTTCGTATCGTAAGATACATGCACCTCGCGCAGCTGGGCGTCCGGAGAAGCTTCCCAGATTGGGCCACCGACTCTGTCGCCTGATTCATGGCCATTCACCTCCCTACTACCATCATCACCTTCACCCTTTCCATCGACATCATCGGCTACCTCTTCGTCATCGACTTGTCAAGCTCGTGCTAGACGTCAGCAGCAGTGCCTGGCCTAGTGTACGCTGCAAGCATGGCTCCGCAACTCTTTCCTCGTTCACCAACACCGCCAGCGGCAGCAGCAGCAGCAGCTTCAATGCCCGACCTATCCACTCGTGACGCTGTCGCTGGAGACCACACCTTCAGAGGCTACGAAGCCGAATATGCCGCCAACGCCAACGCCAACCAAGCTCTAAAATCCGCCAGAGTAGCCGCCACTGCCTCTGGTCCAGCCGATGCGCCTGATCCAGACCACACATTCAAAGGCTTCGAAGCGGAGTATGTTGCCAATGCCATCGTCAATCACGCCCAAAAGATGGATCGTCTTGCAAAGGAGCTCGCGACCGCCTCTCCTGGCTCGGGAGATGCTTCGTACCAGGGTCATGACTCGTCTGCTATCGCCCAAGCCATTCAGGACTACGTTGGAGGGCATCAGGATGAGCCTTGGCCGCAAAAGTTTACCTCGCCAAATGCCGCCGGCCAAGCATCAGCATTCGACCCAGCTGCCATGCTCGCCATCTCTCCACTATCGACCAGCCCCAACCCAGGCCCTGTATTTGCACTGTCGACTCTCGTGCACGACCAGTACTGGATGAGCATCTTCTTGTGCATCGTCTGGATCACCTCTGGGCTGTTCCTCCTCTTCTTTGGTTGGGCCTCCTTCTTCTGGGGCATCAACCTTGGGACCAGTCAAAAGAGGATCGATGCGAAAGCGAAAAAGCCAAGCAAGTTTGGACCGCTCTTCGCAGGAGCACCTATCGCCGGTGGTGTTGGCGGGATCGTTGTAGGCTTCCTCTTCTTCTCTTTCCTCGCCACCGTTGTCACTGCAGCGATCTGTGTCGCTGAGGTCAAGAGTGTCGGTGCTACTTGGTTCTTCGTCATCTGGTTGCTTCCTGGGTTGTTCGGTGCCTTCCTCGCTGGACATTGGCCTTTGTTGGCGAGAACTTCCACAGGATTGCTTGCGGGAGCGAGCTTCACGTTGATCGTCACCGCCATGTTTGGCATACATACGCTGATCATTCGCGTCGTGTTCATCGCTGTTTTCACCAGCCTCATCACCGCCCCACTTCTCATCCCGAGGCGGAACGCGATGCATTTCCACTTGCTCAACATCTGCACCTCCATCATTGGTATGGTGGTCTTTTTGGATGGCGTAGCGGTGTTTGCTCCTCCGCGTGCGAGTTCCGATTCGTGGATCGATCTTTGGGTGGTCCTCTTTGCCGCTGATGCGTCGTCATCGGAGGCTAGTGCATCGAAGAAGTGGGGAACGAGCGCGTTTAAGGGCTTCATTGCGGCGGCTATACTAGGTGCACTGGTTGGATTTGCTTTCGAGTTTGTCTTCCACAAACATGCTGCAGAAGATCCAGATGTGGAATGGAACAACTATCTCGGATCCTACACTCAACGTCTCGAGAATCACGATACCGAAGACCCTAAAGATCGCGCTGGATCGTTCGAGCCTGCGCCAACTTCATGGCAAAAGTTCTCGCGCGCTTTCACTTCGCCAACCCGACCAGCTGCTTATGGAAACATCGGCTCGCCTCACGACCCCGAGAAGAGCCCATTGACCGACTTGCCAAGTCCCAAATCTAGACGTCACAAAGCGCACCGAGCTCGCAAAGCCGCCAAATCGATTCGTAAGGGTGGACCGGCCAAGTTCAATGCTCTCGACAAGCTCGCCGAGTCGGACTCTGAGAGTGGGACCGATTACGAAAGCGATGATAGCCTACGCAAACTCCACCCTAGTCGTGGTGGGAAGAGTATGCTTTCCAAACTGGACGCAGACGAGCTCGCGGATGAGCTCAAACCACTCAGCGCAAGTGGCGATTCAACTACGGGCCGGTTGCCTAGACCGCCGAGCTACAGGACCAATAGTGGCAACAGCGCACGTGTGGGCTCGACAGGTAGCGGGTTGAGTGGTACCACTGCCAACTCGGCCAGCATAGATTCGGCTAGGTTGGCAAACAGCAATTTGCCAGCTGAGAGAGCGTTGTCGATTTATAAGGATAGGGATGCACTCGCTTCGCCAACTCGCCCAAACAACTCGCGCCACGCGACCATGTCTCCACCTCCGCCTTTCCCTGACAGCCAGCCAGCTTCACCTTTGAACCCGTCTTTCCCAGCAACGCCATCACTTGTGAATGCGATCACGAGGATACAAGCTGCTCAAGCTCAGGCAAGGGCTTGGTATGAGACTCGTCCAGAGGCTGATGCGGCAGGGTCAAAGCTCTCATCATCGTCAAACCAGAACAAGGCAAAGACTTCGCCGAAGAGCCTAAACCTGGCTCTGCCATCGAAAGCTGGCGAGGAGCAATCTACACGATCTTCTACACCGCAGCCAAAGCCAGAGGCGGGCTCTTTCCAAAGCTGGTGGGGCAAGGAGGTGAAGGGAGAGCCCAAGCCGTCTAGCTGATTGGACTGAAGGATATACCTGCGTTGCCAACCTGAATGAACGGACGACTTTTTGCTAACGACTTAATACCCTTGTACTGTAACGCCTTCTCACGTTTTGACTCCCTCGTCGTCATGCATCAATGGACAATACGATACTTTACGTTTCTATCAACCAGCAATCGTGCATGTGCCTGGTACGTTCTGAAACTGGATTGGAGGCTTTCTGCTCCTTGGTGTGCATCAATCGCTGCAGAACATTTCGTACACGCGCTGAGAAAATGAATTGGAACTGAAGAGATTCGATTGCGCGGAAAGATTCATCAGAAGGAGTACGCCTTTACTAGAGAAGACTGACTATCGGAAGAATGTTGCCACTTTTTGGTGGGAGAAGAGGAAAAAGCATGAGGCGCTGATAAGCTGAGTGAACATCGCGTTGAGCCGGTGCGGTCTTGCCCGCAACATCCGAGCAACGATGGAAGCACTTGGCGATCGCTTAATAGCCGTGGTGACCGTAGCCTCCCTTCTTCTTATCGTGCTTCTTGTAGCCACCCTTGTGTTCGCCCCAACCATGCTTCTTCTTGTCATCCTTCTTGTAGTCATCCTTCTTGTAGTCGTCTTGCTTGTAGTCGTCCTTCTTGTCGTCAGCGTAGCCCTTCTTCTCATCCTTCTTGTCGTCGCCGTAGCCCTTCTTCTCATCCTTCTTGTCGTCACCGTAACCCTTCTTCTTGTCGTCCTTCTTCTCATCACCGTAGCCTCCCTTCTTCTCATCGTGGTCATCTTTCTTCTTGTAGTCGTCGTCCTTCTTCTCGTCGCCATAGCCCTTCTTCTTGTAGTCGTCATCCTTCTTCTCTTCACCATAGCCCTTCTTCTTGTCGTCCTTCTTGTCGTCGCCATAGCCTCCCTTCTTCTTGTAGTCATTGTCCTTCTTCTTGTCGCCACCGTAGCCACCCATCTTCTTGCCGTCGTCCTTCTTCTTATCGTCGCCGTATCCTCCCTTCTTCTTGTCTTCGCCGTAGTCATCATCCTTCTTGCCGCCATATCCTCCCTTCTTCTTGTCTTCGTCCTTCTTGTCATCACCGTAGCCGCCCTTCTTCTTGTCTTTGCCATAATCGTCATCCTTCTTGTCTTTGCCATAATCGTCATCCTTCTTGTCTTTGCCATAATCGTCATCCTTCTTGTCGCCGTAGCCGCCCTTCTTCTTGTCATCCTTCGTGTCATCACCATAGTCGCCCTTCTTGTCGTAGTCCTTCTTGTCGTCCTTCTTGTCGTCGCCGTAGTCGCCGCGCGCAATGAGAGAAGACTGGTGAGAGTAGCTCGAACCACGAGGCATGAGGCTGTTGCCGTTAGCGCTTTCAACGAGAGTGGGAGCGGCGTGAGCGCCGAGGCCAGCGGCCAGGAGAACGAAGGGGACCAAAGACTGCAACTTCATCTTGACGAACGTGTGTGCGGAGAATCGGGTTTCGTAAGAGAAGCGTAGAGAAGGATCGTAGGATCGTTGAAGAGGAGATGCAAGTGTTGTAGCTAGTGGAGCTCGTTGGTGGATAGTCTTGATGTGACGGTTGACCGTTGAGGATTGTTGGTGTGGTTGAAACTGGTTCTGGAGCTCGACTGGGGCAGGGCTTATATCTCTTTGTGCCCCCCGCTTCGTTTGCTGCCGGTCCATGCTGCGAGGCTGTTGACCGAGTTCGAACAGAGAGGGCGACGTGAGGTGAGCCGAGTACTGAAGCTAGTCGCTCAGACGCAGAGCTCCTTGCACCTTGCCACACTGCCGGACTCTCGCAATCAAGACCGCCCATCCTGCCCGCGAGAAGCAGAGCTCTGCGTAGCGTCGAGTCGCAGCAGCGATCTTCAAGAAGAAAGCGAGTCGCAACTTCCCGTCGGATGGCGCAGCCAGGCCAAGTCTGGTCAGATGATCCAATTGCGTGATCAAGGCAGTTTTTCCAGAGACCATATGCCACTACACAGCGGCGAGAAGGCAGCAGAAGCAGGGACAAGCATTAGGTACAAGCTTACATGTTGTTCTATTGCTCACGGGCTAGCAACCGTACAACGAGCGAGAACCTTTTAGGCTCCATGGCTTCAGCGTTGCACCCGACAACGCTCCCGTCCATAGCGTCGTCTTCGGCGCTGCCGATGCACGGGATACCGCGCTCATTCGCCAAATACACTGCTAACAGTTGAAGATCCGATGATCACTCAGGGCGTGGAAAGGGAAGATCGATTAGAAGATCAGGTTCTCACGTCTGCTTCCCACGGCGGCTTTCCATAATGGTATGGGTTGTCACATTCTGGCAAATCCTTGGTCAGCTGAGCGGTCTTGTGATCATCCTTGTCTGTAGGCAGTTCCGAACACAGCCTCACAGCTACACCGCAGTTACTGTGTTCGAAGCGGCTTGTGATCGTATTGTAGGCACTTCCGAAGCCATGGGAAGACTTGTCACGAACGAGATGGCTGTGCGAAAGCTAGATGGTTCCGTCGGGTGAATGCATTGTTAATGTGTGATAATCTTGTTGATGGGATGCGAATCCAGAGGCTAAAGTCACATTTGGGCTAGGCATCGGCCACGCCGAACTTCTGTGAGAAAAAAAGGCATTCAGTGTGTTGCATCGACAGTGTGACATTTCACCTTCGAGCCTCCTGTATCACGGTTGTTGACTTCGCTGTCACAGCAGCAGCAGCAGCAGCAGCACAAATTTGCAACCTGGCCTCGTTGCGTTAAACCGAAGGCGCGGCAATCCCGAATAGGCTTAGTAACATTTTCCCACCATCTTGAGCTTAATCGCTTGCCCATCAAGATGGCCAAGCTGACTACGCCATCGTCTCAGCCGGAAATAAGCAAACATGATTTGAGAAGTAATCGTAAGGTGACCAGATGTGATTATTCAGACCGCACCAGCAGATCTGAGGTTGTCGGTAGATACAAATTTTGCAAAGAAAAGCGATCTACTATTGGATGCTGCTATCGGATACTGAATGTTGGATGATATGCAGGGTGAAATTGCCGCAACAATGAATTGAAGTTAGTGTGCGGCGTCGGCAGAGCCGTATCGAAAGGGTTGCGTGCTCGGACAGGCCGAAGGAAGGATCGGACGTGTGAAGGTGGACCTGATGTGATCGGCAAAACCTTCTGTGACAAGCCGCTTCGACGTGCTACTGCGCACTGTCTAAAGGAAGAAGGAACGCGCAATTCCGCCGACTACGAACCTTGAATGCTTTTTGCCAAAATCCTCAAGAGAACGTCTGCTGACCGAGTTGCGAATCAGCGCAGCGCCAGAATCATGGGCGGGCGATCCGGAGCCAGCCAGTTTCGAGTGGAGAACAACGATTCCATGCTGGGCTCGCGATGGAAGAAGAGTCCGAAGGTGAGCACGCTGTCGAGAATGCCCTGCAATCCGCGCAGGTTTGCGTCAAGCGCATCAAGTGTGATGGGCGATGCAGCACCGTGCTGGCTGATCTCCTGTAGCGCGTCTGGCACAAGTGCGCAGAACGAGATGTGCAGCACACTGGCCAGATGGGTTGGCACAGGATGTCTGCTACTGTGGATCTGCATCGCAGGAACGATCATGTCGTCTTGGGGCAGAGGGATCGCATCCATACGATTTGAGTCATGTCCGTCCATCGACTCGCTACGTCCACCTTCGCTGCCACGACGACCCGAATAGCTGGAACCGGACCCACTTGGCGACGAATGCCCACTTTCGTAAGTATCGCGAGGTGGTGATCCGCTGTAGCGCAGCGTGCGCTCGACCTGTTTCGATACCATATGGGACGACTTGCCTACGCGCAGCGCGCTGCTTCGACGAACTTCGTGACGAAGCTCGCGCGTGTGATCGAGCTGACCTCGTAGCATGCTCGCTGCTCGCGGCCATGACGGATCTTTGGAGGTTTGCATCCATGGCATGCCTTCGAGGAAGCTACACAGTTCCAGGAAGAGGAGCGTACCCTGGCTTACCTGATTGACCATATGCGATGCCATCGACTGCGCGGAAGCAGGCATTTGTCCGTAGAGGTCTGCGTCGAGGTCCAGCAGCGGCTGAAACACTTGGTTCACGAAAAGAATCATGTTCCAGGTTCGTTGGAAGTGTTCTGCCAGATCAGCGGCCGAGCTGCTCGGATTGTCAAGGCTTGCACGGAAGTTGCCATTGCGCTGCCAGATCATGATCTGTGTTGACGCTCCAGTCTGACACAAGTTGAGGAACTCTTTGACACGAGCGGGATCACCGGGCGCAGCAGCAAACCTAGACAGAATGTACGGAATGTTTTTGGAGACTTGCAGAGCACGTTCGGCCACTCGGATCCAGGTTTGAGGAGCAACCGATGCTGGACTCAAAGGAGCGGATACTGCGCCTGCCAAAGCCTGGCTCGAATGGCTCGGCATCGAAACGTTTTGCGCTGCATGCGCAGATGGGTCAGCCCGTTGCTGCCAGTCTCTCGGTATCGAGCCAAAGTCGTTCTGCATTGGCGGCGGCATGACGAAGCCAGTCTCGAGCCGCATCATGGAAGGGTCGCTGAAGGCCAACTCGTTTGGATTGGGAGAGATGTTGTGCAAGGAGCCAACAAATTCACTTTGAGCGTATGGCGCATTGACGCCCGGAACCGAATCCATCGAACTCGAGTGAGGAGGGTATCCGGCGACACTCATCGCAGCCGTTCGCGGTGCTGAAATGGATGCAGAAGGCAAAGCAGCGGTCAACTGCATCGCGTCGATATCCACTTTGTCGCAAGTGCTACTTCGAACTGCTGGAGGCATGCCGAAACCACTGGTCGTTGCGGCGTCGCAAATAGCCGAGTACCACAGCATATTCTCCGCCACATCTTTGAGGGCGTGAGCTCGATCCACGCGCGCACGGTAGCTGGGCTCGGATCTCAGGTACAAGTTGTCATCGATTCGTGCGCCATCGGTGTTGTAGTAGCCGATAGCGAAGAGCTCCTCGTCCTGTTGACGCAACAAGTCCGTCGCCAAATCGTCCATCATGCGAAGGCCGGTCTGCAGCGTAAAGACGGCATCCTGAATGACGTCCATACTCCCACGTTGAGTGCGCAGTGGAGGGCAGGCATTGCTGAAGAGGTGAAGTGCATACGCCATTCGGAACGTCGTAACGGAAGAATGGGCCATCAGGTAGTCACGCGCCCTGATCCAGGCTGCTTCTGCAATATCGGTGTCCTTCTGCCTACGGAGCCTTTCCTCCTCGGTGTCTCGCCATTCTCCCGGATTCTGGGAGCCGTATTGGCTCGCATACGCAACAATGGCGTATTGGAGGGCCTGCATCGAGATCTCATCCGCCTTCCTGGGAAGACGCTTGAAACGGCCAGTCGGTCGATATGCCTCGTCGCATACGAAGGTGCTATAGAAGAAGTTGGGTGAGATATGTGGCACATTGTTGACCACCATCATATCGTCCCATGCTCGTGCTGCGCTACTGCTCAGCAGACCGCGTCGAGGATGAACAGCTGCATCCAAACCGACCCCTGCTGGTGTCGCGCCCGGACCGAGAAAATGCTGCCATACCCATTCCCATGCTGCAACATAGGTAAAAAGTTGCTTTGTCGAGATGTAGAGCCCATCGATGCTGTCACTCATGCTCTTAGAGGACGATGAGAGACCAGCGGGGATATACTGATGGGAAGAGAGCTGATCTTGGAGGGCGGTG
This sequence comes from Pseudozyma tsukubaensis, assembly GCA_001736125.1. Taxonomy (NCBI): domain Eukaryota; kingdom Fungi; phylum Basidiomycota; class Ustilaginomycetes; order Ustilaginales; family Ustilaginaceae; genus Pseudozyma; species Pseudozyma tsukubaensis. Next base: position 94,437 of record MAIP01000037.1, on the reverse strand, counting down.
TAGCTAGATGACGTCTGGGAGATGTGACGAAGCTCTTGTCGGCTCGAACTGACCGTTTGCTGCAGAGCGCTCCAGTGGGTAGTGCATTGGAGATTTTTGCGAACGCAAAGCTTGCAAGGACCTGCATGCTGGATAGGCAGCCCATCTGGCCCGGCTTCGGCGAGATCACATCGCCTCTTGGATCGACGACACTGATCGCAAGCACGATTCTGAAGGCGCGATCCCGACCTAGCGGCCTTGACTTTGTCCTCGATGGGTCGTATCAAATCCATGCTGCCTGTTGACAGGAAGGTAGGACGGCGACTTGCCAGACACTAAGCGGGAACGGATATGGTTGCTTGGACAACTCTGGCAGCTGGATTCTCGATGTTCAGGATCGAGACAAACGCGACGCTGAGCCCAGATGGACGTCTTTATGTGCCATTGGCACGGTGGGAAGCTGCTTGATGAAGTCCCGATGTCGATCTCGAAGAACGCAACCTGCTGGACTCAGATGTGTATCGAAGACGATTCGGGAGGAGATGTTCAGGGGCTTTCACTCTAGGATGAAGATGCCACCATGCAGATCGTTGGGTGGGAAGAATACAGATGCAGGCGCTACGAGAAGCCAGAGGTCGATAAAGGTGGGCTGCACGGCGTCGGACGAAGTACGAGAAATGCTCGAAAGTGGGTCCGTGGCGTTGATGTTCGATGGAAGGCTTTTGGTGGTTGGTGTTGGTAAATGTGGTAGTGGCTGAAATGTGCAGGGGTACCACCGTCTGATCTCGATATCGGAGGACGATGGATTGCGAGGAGCTGCGGAAGGGTATCAATCGGAGGTCGAGACGGAACAAGGGTGGATGAGACACAAGGAAAGGAAAGAAGAAGCAAGGAGTGAGATGGCTGGCTGGGAAGTTGCATACAATAGGAAGAAGACCGAGTTGACGCACAGTCATAGGCCAAAAAGGACAAAGCTGGGAGAAAGTGCAGGTGTGAGAGCTACAGTGCACAAAAGTATATCTCCGCAAGGGCACAGAGTGGAGCACGGAACAGGGTCCTTGGGTTGCATTTCTTTGATCGCGCCCTTCGAATCTACATTACCGTCGTCTTTGGCCCTAGGCAGCGCCCAGCTCCAGTACGAGCCCACAATTGCTATTTGCTCTTCGGCAAGAACATGGCTTTCTATCCGGTCCAACCGGCTGCTTCTTCTCATGCACGCAGTCATGTGAACTCGCACAAGCTTCAACCCGATTAGCTTTGCGAACACAGAGCTTGGCGCAATACCTTGGTAAGGCGGAGCGAACGGGCTAAAATTGTTGATGCGCGATCACGGTGGGTTGCACATACGAGTTCGGCCGCTAGAGACCTCGCTGTCACACTGTGGCGTTGCAGCTTTGTGATGGAAGCTTGCAGCAAGAGAACAAAGACCAAAGAAAGAGCACATGCCAAGCCACTCCTCACAAAGGCCTTGAAAAGTGTTCAAGTGGGTAAGTTGATTCATTTGGGTTGCGTGCAGCGGAGGAGCAGATGAAGAGCAAGGTTTTTGTGGAAGACGGCGAACAAATGACAGAGGTGCATGCAGCGAAGCGCTCGAGAAAGTCTCAAGTTGCAGAAAAGCTACACAGTAGCTTTGGCGGGGCAAGTCAATTGGCAGAGCAGCGAAACGTAACGCTGCACAGCGCAGACCCGAGGGACCAATGACAGCGGCGAAGCAGGGTTCCAGCTGAGCTTGAAGGGGAATCGGGTGGGCTTTGGGTGGGCTTTGGGTGGGTTTTGGAAATGAAGGCGAAGAAAAACAGGTTGCAGCCAAAAGAGGACTGCCGTCTCGCCTGTCCTGTGATCCGAGCTGATCTTCATTTGCTACAACAGTAGTTTTTCTTTTTGATTTCCCCTTCTTTTCTTTGACTTTGACTTGGCGACTCGATCCGAGTTCGGGAAGCTGTTCAGCTGCTCAGCTGCTCAATACACATTTCATGCTCGCTTGCTGGCTGGGCGAGGAAAATCCGCTGCGCCTGCAGCTCGCTAAAGGAGCAACGCAATCGATTCCTTTCATGATTGCCCTTTTTCCTTCGGAGCTCGTCGAATGCCGTCCAGAAGCCAGAATCGGCCCGAACCTTGCTGTTCAGCAGCTGCAGTCGCTGCGCAGTGATGCAGCAAGCTTTGAATACAAACCCGACACTCGACTGCTCTGCATCGCCCAGGGCTGTCTTGCAGATTCGCCACCGTATGCCGTCATGCTCACGCAGCGGCGCAAAATGGAACAGATGGAAGATCCTTTCTTCTGGCCTATTGGACGACAGCGTTCTCAGACGAATCACAGTGCAGCTAGGCAATGCTGCTGTGGACAATCCCGACTGCTGAGCGGTCGGCTTTACCGCGGCGTTGCCGCCCTCTCAGCTCGAGTGAGTCGCAAGACTTGCCAATTTCCGAAAAATCTTGAATCGGCGAGCACTCTATGCAGGTCTTCGAATTCGGAAAGCGTTAGCGTGAGAGACCGGCTAGGAACGGTGCAACACTTTGTTCCGGTCGGCAAGATCGATCCCACGGTGATGATGCTGTCTTGCACCAAAGGGCACAGTGTCTGTATGGGTACTTACTAGAGGTAGGCAACCCTACAGGCCGAATTGTGGGGCTGTGTCGAAGCGACGCCGAACAGGGTTTACAAAGGGTGCTCTGGACTTTCTCGCTTCGAGCATCTGTTTGCTTGTCGTAATTGCGGAGCTTGAAGCTTACAATTGTCCGGGCTCTGCTTGCACCTTCTCCTCGCGCTGATTGGTGCCAACTCTACTGCCGGCGAAGAAAGACGACGGCGACTGTATCTGCTGGGTTCAAAGGTACCAGAGTCTGTCTGTACGGCGGGCTCTGAAGACGGCAGGTCATTCCGGGATGCAGTCACTTACAGTCGAGCACTGACTGTCGCTCATTCGTTTTGCCCCCAGTGGCGTTGGTCTAAAGCCATCAACATGTGATCAGCGCTTATCATTGTCATCAAGCGGGAGATCGCCCTCTCAATCTCAGACCTTATCTCTCCATTGTGTCCGCAGAAGTCCAGCATTGGTGCAGTTCGAAGCCTATCGATTCGTGCTTACTAAGTGGCGCAAGAGGAGAGACAAGCTTGGTTTTCGAGAGAAAGAATTTGGATTTCCGTCCCGTGTTTCTGCTACAGAAGGGGGCTGACTTTGCAGCGGACCGAAGCGATTTTCGCTTAACATTCATCGCGGTTTAGCTGTGCCAGCACATGTTTCCGCCGGAGTCCGTGAATTCTTTGCTGCCAAAACCCCCGTTGTCGTCTGCCTTTCCTCTTTTGGTGCTCGCTCAGAGTTCACGGCTGCCTCAACTCGAGGGCAACGAAAGTATTGTCTGCAGCAACGAATGCATATGACAACGCTAGCTGCCTCAAATCCGCGGATTTCAGCGTCTGTGTGTGCAAGTAAGGCGACCTTTGAGTCTTGTGTGCACCTGCTCTTGCATCCAGCCTTTTCACTGTTTCGAACGTTTCGAGTCTTGCGACATCAAGCGATTGTCGTCTCATCCCTTGCATTTCTCCGGTGTGCTTTCACGTCCTGATACTGTAGCGTAACGCCTCCCACCCGAACGCGCAAGATTTGCTCTGCAGCCTGCCGATACACAAACGCCAAGCGTTTTTTGTTTACCTGCAACGTCGCCCTACTCGAGCCAACATGTTGTCAAAGGCCCTGCATTGCAGAGACACCATCTCCAGACTTGATTGGCTCTTTCAAATTGCATTCGTTGAAACAAGTTGGGCTGCATGCAAGGCAAGGATAAGCGGTCAGTCGGCTGCCCCACCGGCATCAGCAAGCTTTTCCGTCTTCCGACTGGTTCCTCGTAATTGCGTCGACGAACCCGTATTGATACCAACTTTCTAGCTTGTTTCAAGCACCAAGTCATGCTCGTCGTTAATGCCGAATATCTTTGACTTGCAGCATCACGACAGGCGGCGTCTATCCAACGAGACTTCCGCTCAAAAGAGCGCCAGCAAGGGCCTTTCAAGTTCGGAGAGCGAAAAAAACAAAGCCAATTGCATAGCCGTATACAAACACACCACTCTTCCCCCATTTTCAGCTGATCACAATTCCCCTTCGATTAAGCGAGACTCTCCGCGCCCTTTCCATCGATGGCGACATATTCTTCCACTGTCTTGAGTCTGGACCTTTTCGTTCTGGGTCAAAGGTGAGCTCGTTCCTCTGCAGCTACCATTTTTCGCCGCGCTGTCAACTTTGCCTCAGTCAACCTATATTTGGACACACGGGGCAAGCAAAGTCAGAAGTGATCTATCTGCCGAGGCGACCAAAAGCACAGGGCACAAGCGAGACGGGGAGAAGCTGATGCAAAAAGAAAGTCAACCGGAAAATGGGTACAGTATCGCACCCCTCATTGTTTGGCCCGCTTTCGCTTTGGGGTCCAGAACCATATGAGCAAGAAGGCACCAAGCGAGAAGGAGAGTTGGTTCTGCGGGGCTGAATTTGCTTTGCTTCGCTCAGCTGATCCTACAGTAGTTGCCGCGGCGGGGCAGCAGGGTTTTTGGCTCTGCTTCCTCCCAACTTATTAATAAAGGCGCCTGTTGGAAAATAGGCGAGCTCACCGTGCAGCGGAAAGAAGTTCTAGGCGCGCGCATCCTGAGGGCGCTTAGCGAGGTCAACATCATGCTAGGCCTTACAACACCTAAACCTGCTACTGCAAAACCTTGGCTTTCAAATCTCACATCTTCTCGGCGGCGGCTCCAAACAACATTCTTTTGAAGCCACACTTTCTCTCGACCGACCTGGCCGCCGCCTCCAGCATCATCAGCTCGGATCGGGCACACGCTAGGATGCGATTTTCCATCGATTCCCTCAGGCTCTCTCACACGCAGCATTGCCGATGCAGATCGGTTCCCTTCCGCCCGGCAAACTTGTTCCCCCTCCCCGCAGGAGGCTATGCAACCGGCCATTGCAAGCTGCACGCTGCACAAACATACACACACTTGTCAAGTTCGCCGGCCTCTGCCAAAAGAATGCTCTCCTCCCACGCAGTCGCATCGCAACCATTCTCAAGCTCAGCTGACACCTTACATGTGTGTGTCCAGATTTGAGAACACATGGCTGGGAAGAAAAGAGTGGCCGGTGACCTTTTGTCATATGCTATCATTTTGATTTCGTTCTTCATAGATGTTATCTTTGTGATTTCGCCTTCAACCAAGGGCAGCCTTGACGTCCTCAGGACTGACTCCGACCGGCAAGAAATCGGCGTCCTGCAGCGCCCAACGTGGCCAACTTCGCTTCCCTAACTGTTCCAATCCGCCGGTGCTCGTGTGAACGTTCATACGACTAGCCGAGCCGTTTCCTTGCAGATACTCGACAATCTCGTCCGACCAGACGCGGGATGCGGCCCTGATCTCGGCTGGAAGCTTGGAGGGAAGGATCAAAACGTGGACTGCAGGGCGAGGTACCACGCTTGCGATAGTTGCAGACGATGTAGATCGCTGCTTGGTCTGGAGTTGAGACGCAAGCTCTTCGGCAGTACGGATCGCACAAGCAATTCGAAGACGGTCAGAGCGAGCGTCTTTGCCAACGACGACGTAGAGTTCCCGATCTCGCAAGTTGAGGATCGAAATATTGCTCGAGCGAGTAGGGAGAAGCAAGTCGTCGGCTCCGAAGTATGGCTTGGTGAAGGATGGGGTCAGGCGAAGGTCTCGTCCCTGCAACTCGACGTCCAGAAGGCTTGAGTCGTCGGAACGAGTCAGCTCCTGGTGACGGTGGTGCCATGCGCTAGCGTACCTTTGGGTCTTGTCAAAGACCTTCCAGAACAGGTTGTCTTCGGCGCCTTCTTCGATCTCGACAATCTCCTGAGAAGATCGAGTACCAACTGAGCCCGATTTGGCGAGAGCTTGAGCGAAGCGTACCGAAGCGGCGCGGACATTGACGGATGAGCCACGTCCATGCCACACACCGATAGAGGAGAGGATCGAGAAGACAAAGCTATCGGCGGAGCAAAGGTTGGCTGTTTGAACAACGACCTGCTGGATGGCAAAACTCTCCTGAGACTCATTGGCGGAGCCAACAGCACGGCGAACGCGGTAGAGCGCTGTGGCTGCGGCGTCGAAGCGTTTGCGCGATCCCTGGCGGCTCACTGCCCATGTACCGGACAGCGATGCGATGAGGTCTACCGGCTCACATCCAGCAGGAATCACCTCAGGCTTGACCGAGTATCGTTGCGCCAACTCGGCAACCTTGCGACCCTCGGCACACGAGGTGGAAAGTGGACCAAGCTCGAAGGGATGCAAGGCAGCGTGCTGTCCCGTTCGCACCCAGAGCTTGGTCTCGTTGGAGCCAGCTCCCGATTTGGACCTCGCAACAATGGCAAGCGTCTCGTCATCGTACAGAATCTGCTCGCGTCGAAGCTGTTCGCCACGCTGGAAGGTCTGATCACCAGAGAGCTCTACAGGCTCGGCAAATCCGTCAGCGTCAATGGAAAGCACCTCGACTGAGACAGTCTTGCCAGAAGTCGATGCTGCCGAAGCGTTGGTGACGCCTGCAACCTTGGCAAGGGATGCTCGAGCATCGCGAACAATGGCGGCAGCAGTAGCGACTACATCGCCACTGGCATCACCGGAGCTCAATTGAATGATGTCGGAGGGAGACCCCTTCTTCGCCGATGCGCTGGCAGCTTCGCTCTTCGGCTTTTCGGCTTCTTGTCTATCGAGCTCCTCCAGGTGACCTTTCAGCACGAGGTCCGCGGCTTGAACAATGATGACGTGCTCGACCTTGTGGATAGCTTGCTCCAGCTGTTCAAGATCGTAGGAAGGGAGAATTGGAATCTCTCGCACGATGATGGGGCGACCTCGGTCTACATCAGCCACCACCTCGTGAACCATGCATCCGGTCTTGTCGACGAGACCTTGCTGGTACGCTTCGAATGCACGCGGGATGGCGTTAGCACCGTCGAATGCCTTGGGAAGCGCAGGATGCAAGTTGATAATGGGCACTGCTTTCGAAGGACGCTTGCCGATGGTGGGCGTGTTGGCGGGAAGACCAGTCTGATGGCCGAGAGCGTGAAGGAAAGGTTCCGACACGATGTGCATAAAGCCCGCCAAGACAATGAGATCGGGCGGGTTGCCAGTGCCTTCTGAGCTGGGACCATCGAGTACGGCACGAGCAAGCACCTGATCGTATTGCTCTCGAGTGCCGCCGGGGTTGCGGTTTTGCCATGTCTTGAGAGCAAGGACCTTGGTGGGAATGGGAGGGTTCGACTCTGCAGCTCTCGTCAGGCCGTAAGCAGCCTTGCGATTTGACAAGACAAAAGTGATCTGAGCATTCTCGATGACAGGAAGGCCAGGAGGAGGGTTCAAAAGAGTGGCATCGATCAACGACTGCAAATTGGACCCAGAGCCTGAGACGAGGACGTGAATACGCTTGCCCGAGGTTCGGCGAGGCGGCTTAGTAGAGACGGAGGTTGACTCCTTCTCAGCAGCTTGAGGTGCAGGGGCGGTCTGCGTCGAGGTCGGCACCTCCTTAGCTTGTGCGGTTGCTGGCGACGCGGCTGACTTGACTTCGGCGGAGGCAGCCGTCTTGCGAATGGGACCCTTGGCTCGTGCTTTGGTAAGAGAGCTCAGGACCTGATCCGAGTTCGAGTTCGCAGAGTCGGAAAGAGCGATCGTCTCTTCGGAGCGGTTCTTCGTTTCAGCGGAACGCGCGAAGGGGCTTACGCTGGCACCCATACCGGGCAATCGCACCGGCTCGGCTCGTGGTTCAGCGACAATCTCGGTCTTCTTTGGTGAGGACGATTGCCACGGGCTCGAGCCCACCTCTTTGGTAGGCGAGCGACCAGCCAGACCAGGCAAGGCATTGCCGTACTTGGTGGGGGACCAGGGAGCGCCACCCTTGCGTTCGTCAAAGTTGGTGCGGATCGGCGAGGCGTTACCCTGAGTGGCTGGCGGCCATCGATCTCGAACAGCTGGACTGGATGGTACGCTGCGTCCAGTTGATCCGACCTGCATCGAGTCGGCCTCTTGTTGAGCAGTTGTGTCTCGCAGCTGAGCTTCTTTGATGCGCTGACCGACCATCTTCTTGGCACTGAGACGTGACAACGAAGCCGTGGGAAGGCGGTCGGCACCTGCGAGATCGCTGGTGAAGCTGGTCGAGCGACTGGGAGCTTGCGACGTCGGAGCATCGGCTTGATCCGCTGGTCGACTCCAGGCTCGTCCCAAGCCACCATCAGGTTTAGACTGTTCCTGAGCGACGCCGACTGCCGAAGGCGCCGGAATGTCCTCTAGCTTGAATGGGCTTGTAGCGACATCCTTGCGTTCGGGCGAGTGTGCAGATGAGTACGAGTGGGACTGTGCGTGTGGGATGGGCAGAGGGCGAGACGATCGGAAGACGTCGTCATTGCGAGTGTTGCTAGACGACAGGTTGTCGGCCGCTCCGTCAAGTGTGGGTGAGGCGCCCAGTCCGCCTTTGATCGGAGAAGCTGGTCGGTCCAGCAGAGGCGAGGTGGTGTTGCTGTCACCGCCAGTGAATCTGTGGAACTTGGAAGGGCTGGAAGCGCGAGGAATGGCAGGTGAGGAAGGGGCGCTGGCACGTGCGACATTCTGCTTCTCGATCAGATCCAGGTATGCCTTCTTGGGCGAAGAGGGAGTTGGGACGGTCGCAGCGCCGGATGAGCCGGCGTTGTAGGAAGCTACTGGATCAGTCGATGTCCTTGATGGTCGGCCAAGTTCCGCAGAAGTGAACGAGTATTTGGCGGGGCTGCTTGCTTTGGCGGGTGAAGGAGGCGTGGCCGTTTCCTTGACAGGCGATGCGGGAGAGCCGCCTGTGGGTCGACGGTTGCCAGAAGCATCAGCTCGTTCCTCCAAGAAGCTGGCAAGCGAGCGTCCGGAGTTAGGCGCCATGCCAGGGAGAGGCACTCGACGACTCTCGTGGATCATGTCAGCCTCAGGCGGTGCGCTCTTGCCATCACCAGCCAGCTTACCCAGACGTGGACCAGCTGCTCTACCTCCCATGAAATTGGCAAGTGAGACAGGTGAGTCGTTTGGACCCTGTGGACCGGCAGCTGTACCCGTGGGACCATATTGTCCACCGTAGCGGGCAAGCAAGGAATTGGCTCTTTTGATGCCTGTGACGCCGGATGCTTTCGTCGGAGAAGATCCGAGAACAGGAGACTGTGAAGCGTCGGGTGGAGCCATTGTGTTAGAAGTGTGGCCGTAATCGAAGCCTATTGATGAAGGATACTCCAGGGAGGGGGTCGTTGAAGGCGATGCTGGATTAGACTGACCCGAGATGCCGCGAATGCCTGAGACGGAGAGACGATCTCTTCGCTGCTGTCTCTCGAGACGCTGACGCTGAAACTCAAGTTCCAATTCCGAAGCGGATGAGCCGGTGTCGTCGTTGAGCTGTGATGCACCTGATGACAATCGAGAGGAGGTCGAGGCCGAATCACGCTGGCGTACTTGATTCACCCACGAAGCAAGATCCTGTTTCGGCGCGTCCGAGGAAGTGGTGGTGGTGTGAGAAGAAGAAGAAGAATAGTTTGGCGTGGGAACACCTTCGGCTTGTCCCGATTGCCTTGAGAATTGGTGTGATGATGGTTGATGGTGAGAAAAAGACATACTTTCGTGATGAACACGCACTCGTACTCGGGCCTTTCCCGCTCAGTGTGATGTGTGTGACAGTATGAAGGGTCACCGTGTGCGTGATATGAAGGGGATGTGTGATTATAGAGAGGGAGACCCTAGCTTAAGCTCGAACTAAGATATGCGACGACAGAAACACGCACACAACAAGCTTTTTCTGTGGTGCTACGCAAAATTGACTCTTCCTGCCGCAAGAAAACAAGGCGAGAGGGCCGTGCTCAGGCGTGTCGGCTTGGCTTGACTTTTGCCCCTGACTCCCTTTTCTTCTCGGATTTTCTCGGTTGAGGAGCTTCGTCTGAGCCGACTCAAAAACCTATACACAGACACGCACCTTTCTGACTGTAATTTTGAGTTGAGCGAGATGCAAGAAAAGCGCAAGGAAAAGAGACGGCTAAATTGCGGCCATGAAAAGATTGAAGCCGCGTAGAAGGACGAAAGCTGCTTGACACAAGACCGAAAGGCTGAGACTACTGTACTGAGCTACCACTCTGAAGCGGCATCATGTGCGCGTTGTTTCGACAGCTTCGAGGCATACGAGTAGCCTGCGTGATAGCGAAGCTGACCTTGGCCGAAGCGCTGCTGGTGACGCCGAACAGCAACAAAGTTTGTCGAACGCTATCTCATGCGCTTCTGATTCAGAGCTGCCGGTCACAGCTCCGAGCTAGCCGATTCATCAGGATGGCGCAGAAGCAAACAGGCAAAGTCAAGAGGGAAGGCGTCGAGATGCGATGATGCAGAACAATACGAGAAGAAGGGTCGCGTGCATGATGCGCCATTTCCTTCGAGAGCGAAAGCAAGTGAGTTAGTTCCTCGTCACTCTCTTCCCGTGTCGCTGCTTAGCCGCCTGTCAGATTCAAAACACACACGACGGTAAAAAAATCGGGGACAATCGTGGATCACACGCACAACTCAGCCCGAAAAAGGTGGCACGGATTATTATTTTGCTCGCGACACGCTGCGAAATTGGCCATTTGGCGGCGGATTATCACAATTGATGCACCTCCCGAGAACACTTCTACCCTCTTGCTCTCCACCTGCCAACACCATCACTATCTTGACCGCGCCACATCTACATTCTTTCTTCTTCGTTCCGACATCCGCGCGCACGCATCCACCACACCCACACATTCATTCTTCACCAATATGTCTGACCCACGAGCCAAGGGAGGCAAGGGAGGCGCCGCTAAGGACAAGGCAGAGCCCAAGAAGCAGACTACGCAGTCGGCTCGCGCTGGTCTTCAGGTAAGCATCGATCAACATTCATAGGCTTTCATCGACTCGTCCTCATCTGCATCGAAACGGTCGGCCAGGCATCTTCAGCAATCGTTCGGAAAGGCTCCCGTCATCCACCACCCGAACCATCCATCCGTGCATCCGGATAAACCCGATCTGCTCGACTCCATGCACCCAAATGGCATCCATCCACCTCCGAAAAGACGCGTCGCTGCCTCTACGGTTGCGACGAGGACGCCCAGTCGATCACGGCGAGCACGCTGGTACCATTTGACATTGCCGGAAGCGTGTTCGACACGTCGGGAGGGTCGAGAAAGTCGAGCAGTCTTAAGTTGGAAAGGTGGATGCGTATGCCAATGGGATGCCTCCTCGAGGCTTGCCCGCACACGATTGCGTTTGATCGTGATACGAAGCGTTGCAGGAGGAGTTGAGGAACGAAATTGATGCAGATGACGCTCGAAATCAGGTCGACCCGGTGCCTTGAGATTCGATCGATGGAAGCATGCTGTGCAAGATGCATGAATCATGTCTGAGTCACTGACCACTTTTGCCTCCTCCCTGCCCGCCTTTGCTACCGAACAGTTCCCCGTCGGTCGTGTCCACCGTCACCTGAAGAGCCGCACCCAGAACCACGTCCGCATCGGTGCCAAGGCCGCCGTCTACACATCTGCCATCTTGGAATACCTCGCCGCCGAAGTTCTCGAATTGGCAGGCAACGCCGCGAAAGACCTGCGCGTGAAGCGTATCACACCACGACACTTGCAACTTGCCATCCGAGGAGACGAGGAGCTCGACAGCTTGGTTCGTGCCACCATTGCCGGTGGTGGTGTGTTGCCACACATTCACAAGACGCTGATCAAGGCGCCGACGAAGAAGAAGGCTTCTGAATAAAGCATCGGATTTGGTTGCGATTGCCTTTGTTTCTCCCATGATATTCTGGTTTCTTGGAATAAGCGGCGATTGCGATCGATCCTGCTGATGTCTCGTTTGCTGGTTATTGACGTTCTTTCTGTACCTTGTATTGTAAAAATATCCCCCCTTAACAATTTGACCCTTGACTCTGTATCGTGGTTGCTCGAGCTTGCGTGGCATGGTATGAGCCTTGTCTGCTCGGAAAGAGTAGCGCTGTGGAGCTACATGAAAGAGTCGTCGCTATCCATGCCGTCATCGTGTTGCTCTTCTTCCTCGTCCGTTTCTGATGCGTAGCCGTTGAGTTTGGCGAGTTTGCGCTCCTCCTTGCGTCGCTTTTCTTCCTCGATAGCTTCGGTGGAGTAGAGCTTGGAGTAATCGCGATTCTCGGCTGCTTCCTTGCGTCGCTGCTGTTCGGCTAGTTGGACCTTTTTCTGTGTCAATCAAAAAGGGTCGAGGCACCATTGCATCGTGTCAGAATCAGTCAAGCTTTCGGCCCGGGACTTCTCTCTACTGCCTCAATGGAGGTGTTTCACTTACGTCTTCGATGGCTTTAGCCTTCTTCAATCGACCTTCTTGACGCAGACGATCTTGTCTTTCCGCCTCGTGATCCACCTGCACTTCCTTCTTTGTCTTATTCAATCTATTAACAATCGCATTATCCTTCTCCTTGATGTGGAAACGTTTCACTTTGCGATCGTTGAAAAACGTTACCGCGCCCACCGCCATATCGCCCGTCTTCTTGACATTGCTCCAAGGCGTATAAATGATCGTCAAATTCGACTTTTTGTTACCTTCAATCGAATTCGCCTTGACCAACTGTGAGCAGTCGTTGACCAGCGCTTCTGGGATAGCTTCCCACGATTCAATGTTCTCAGGTAGACGAAGGTAAACGTGAGCGGAAGAGAGTTTGTCTACGTGAAACCAGATGTCTCGCTCGAGGCCGTATTTGAGAAGTTCTTCGTTTTCGTACTTGTCCTTGCCCATGTAGATCGTCGCTGGTGGCTCTACGGCCGTTGATGTGTAGAAGAGGACCATTTTGGCTTGTGAAACGGTGTGCGTAAAGCCTGAGCTTGACGTCGTTAGCGAAAAGGATTGCTTCGAGGTGAAGGCAGTGAAAGCGGAGAAGGGTAAAATTTGGCTGAAGGCGGGGTTCAGCTAGAAATTTGGTGGTGTGGAGGGGAAGGTCACGTGCATGTCAAGCGCAAGGCTCAATTTTGGCTGTTTGGTGAGAGAGAGTGTTGTTCTGCGGGGAAAAAAGACGCGCCTCTCCGCTGCACCCTTTGTGTTGTTCTCTGGTTCGGCTTCATTCAACACTGTGCGCTTTTCTACGCTATCTTTTCCGCTGCTTAGTATAGCACCACTACCATCCTTTATTGCCTTCCCCTTCCATAGACGCCCCAAGAAGGCAACAGTGTTGCGCTCACCATGGAGTCACAACTAGCCAATCTTCACCTTGACGGTGGCTCCGGCGCCGACCTCAAGCAAGGTTCCCGTCCATCCCACGCACAGCAAAACGGCCGAATTCCACATCCCAACAACGCTTCGCTTCGACCACTTGCACCATCAAGCTCCATCGCAACGAACATGGGTATGGGCATGGGTGTCAACATGCAACACTTCAACCGCATTGCTGCTTCCGGTATGGGTGGATCAGCTGTTTCCTCCACCGGCATTACAAATCCGAACAGCATTGCACAAGGTATGAGCCGCAATGTACAGCCGATTAATGGGGCGAGGCCGAGCAGTCAACAAGCCAATCACCATGGTAGCAGCAGTATGAAGAGCAGACCGCCAAGTGTTGCTGGTGGATCCGCTGTCGCAGGCTCATCCTATCGTCCACCGCCTTCGACGTCGTCCAAGATTTCGGCTACTTCTGCATCGAGTTCGACCTCTTCTGCTGGAGGCGCTGGAGCGGTCGATTTGGGAAGGTACGATGGAGGACTGGAACGAGACGAAGCTCGTGGTCGTAGAGGGACGATGCAATTCGACCCTCTCACCTTATCCTCAGCAGACGCTGGCAAATCGCATCCCCCAACACGAGTCTGGAACTTTAACGACTTCGAAATGGGCCGTCCTCTCGGCAAAGGCAAATTCGGACGAGTATACATGGTGCGTACCAAAGGAGGTCCGAACAAAGGATACATCATCGCGCTCAAGTGCATGTACAAGAATGAGTTGGTGGAAAATAAAGTCGAGAAGCAATTGAGGAGAGAGATTGAGATCCAGATGAATCTGCGACACCCTCACATTTTGAGGTTGCACGGTTACTTTCACGATGAAGGAAGAGTGTTTTTGATGTTGGAATTTGCGGGGAGAGGAGAACTGTACAAGTTGATGAACAAGTTACCTGATCGGAGGTTCGAGGAGAAAGTGGCGGCGACTGTAAGTGGTTCACATCGTTTCTGACCAGCTGTCTTGGGGTGGAATGTACTAACCCAATCACTCGTCTTGGTCGTAACAGTACATCGCACAAATGGCAGACGCGCTCTCCTACCTCCACAGCAAACACGTCATCCACCGCGACATCAAACCGGAGAACCTCTTACTTGGTATCAAAGGAGACTTGAAAATCGGTGACTTTGGTTGGAGTGTACATGCGCCAGGAAACCGCCGTCAAACGCTCTGTGGAACGCTGGACTACCTTCCACCCGAGATGGTGAATGGCGAACAGCACGACAAAGCCGTTGATCTCTGGGCGTTGGGTGTGCTATGCTTCGAGTTCTTGGAAGGTGTACCTCCGTTCGAAGAGTTGGAGAATGCCCCAGCTGGAACGTACAGGCGTATCAACAATATCGATTTCAAGATCCCGCGTCACTTTAGTCCCGAAGCGGCGGATCTCGTTCGTGCAGTAAGTACACAGCGTTGGGACACATGATCCGGCCTCAAATGAGCTATACTGACAAACTTTCTTTCTTGCTTCGCTTCTTTGACGTGACGATCATAGCTCCTCAAGAAGAAGCCGGACGACCGTCTTCCACTGACAAAGGTGCTGCGTCATCCTTGGATCATGAAGTACGATCCAGACGCTTGTCGTCGTGCTTCCCGCGGCAAGATTCAATGATACTTCCACTATCGAAAGCAACATGTACCGGCATCTACATGCACCACACTCGCGAATCATACAAGGAACTGCATTCATATTGTCACAAAGCGAAAAAACCATCTTTTGTCTTGCCTGATGCACCCAAATCTTGCAGATTATCGTCCGTCAGCATCGAGCTCAGCCCTGCGAAGGCTGAGGCGCATCGCTCCCATTCAATACCCAGTCCAGAGACTCTCTGGCTTCCTCGTCATCTATCTCTCTCAACTTCTCTTGGATCCTCCTCTTCTCCGCCCCCTCCGCATGGTTTCCAAGGGGCAGCTCGAAAAACCTTCGTACGATAGCTTCATCCCTCTGCGCCTCCGAATCGTGCCAAGCGCGCAAGCCAACTCTGCAGATCCGATCAGCTCGATCCACGACCGACTCGGGTACACCGCAGAGTCGTGCGCAGTGGCAGGCGTGCGAGGTGCTAGCGAAGCCAGGTTTGAGTCGGTAGAGGTACGTGAGGGAGTTGTAGGAGGATTTAGCGAGGGTGGGGAGGAGGATGGTTTGCATGTGTGCTCGTTGGATGGGCAGCGATGCGGGGAGGTGTTTCTCGATCGCGCCTTTTGGCCGTGATGAAGATAGAGTAGAGCTCCTGAGGTCAACAGTGTACTCCGAGCGGAAGTCATGTTATGGGCGGGCAACTTACGAAGATGGTGCGTTGCCGACAGGACGATAGGGCACTCCGGACCTCGCTTCAGGAAATCATAAATGGTGGCGATGAATAGCCCAGCTCCATCTATAGCATTATTGTGTGTCAGCTCTCGTTCTTGTCCCCATTTCGACGTGTGAAATTGGAAAGCTTACCATCGCTGCGACACTCTCTTCCAACCTCGTCAAGGATGACAAGACTTCGCTTTGTGGACATGGCCATCGCTCGATGAAGACGTCCGAGCTCGCGTGTGAATGAGCTGCCTTCGCTGGCAACTGACTCGTCCTGCCTCATTCTTGTAAGAACTGTACCCCCGAGCAATGTTGTCAGCCCGTTTCGCTCGAGAATTGACGTAACAGAGCGACTCAAGCAAGGTTCACTCACTTTTGTCAAAGACACCCAGTTCCGCATTTGATGCGGGGACGAAACTTCCGCACTGAGACAAGTAGCTAGTGTAGGGCAATAAAGATGCGGGTCAGCTATGTATCGAGGTAGATTTAGCGGCTCTGGCAATTGTATGGCACTTACACAGCGAGCGCCGCTTGTTGAAGTAGGCAGCTCTTGCCGGACGAGTTCCTGTTCATCAAGCCCCATCGTTTGCGGGCGGTTGATTGTGAGTTCGTGGTGTCGTCGTCACGCAACGCAATGTCGAGAAGGCACTTACGCTCCAGTCAGGACCATCACGCTGAATCTGTCGTTACCCTGACCTGCTGCTTGAGATGCAAGCTGAGGCTGTGCCAAAGTGGTAGTCGATCCCTCAGCTACCTGCATGTTCTCGTTGTCGGACCCTGAGGCCACCGCGTCTTCATCGGTGCTCCCAGCGGAGAGACCGACGCCTCCTTTGAGATCGATATCATTCGGAACCTGCAGGAAGCAGGTCGTCAGCTTGCTGTCGTATTCAAAACCTAACTAGTTGGCTGTCGTTGACTTACGAAGCTTTCATCAGAAAGTGCCTTGAGTGCGTGTCGACTTCCTTTGAGCCGAATGACTTGTTCCTCGACCAAGTTCGGCCCTGATGAGGGTCAACAAAGCTCGTCAGCAGGGCGCATACGTGGGGTTTGAGGGCAAAGCGGCGGAGACTCTGTAAGCTTACTACGAAGGTCGTACGTAATTGCCGCTCTTGCAAAAGCCAGCAAGCTGAAAACGTCAAAAGCAAACCGTCAGTATGAATGGCCCAAAACCCTTCGAGAGGCGCTGTCGCTTCGATCTACTTACCAGTCGAGCTGAGTGAGTGCAGCGTGTGCTTTGAGGAGCACTGGACTGCATTCATTCAAGACCACCTGCAGGCGGTCAAGAACCACGATTTCCTGATCGACGATGAATGAGGCCAGGTCTCCGAGCTATCGTGTATAGAGATGTTTCAAGCAATTCCGGTCAGGATCCTGGTCGAGTTTGTTTGGCTTGAGAGGTCAAGCTAACTCACGTGTTGATCCATTGTTGCCATACGGCTGTTCTTGAGGTAGACGCTGCACGGATCAAAACGAGGCAGGTGTGTGGACACGAGGGCAACATCAGCTTCAAAGTCGCCTTCAATGACGCTTTCCTGGAGAATTAAGTCAACTTACGAATTATCGCTTGCAAATTGAACCTCAAGGCTTCTGTCGGCGTCCATGTCCACCAGGTCCCCGTTCGCAACACAGATGACGTATCCGATCTGAGGAAAGTAGACGACATTGAACCTGTGCCGATCTTGGACGCACAAAAGGAATGGTCAGAACATCTGTCGAAGTTGCGACAACTTGCGTATCGATTGGACTCCTGACATCAACTCACGGTCCAGTGTTACGGAAAGGAGGCTCTTTCCTGAGCTCTGCAGCGACGCCTACCAGTACAGCTGGCAGCTGCGCATTCCGTTCCCTTAATTCATCGAGGTGAGGGTCGACACCAGCCTTGACAGTTACCCGACCCTGTGTCTTGCTGTTCGCATTCGGCAAAGTTGAGTAAGAGTGAGTTGCGAGGAACATGAAAAACAGTTCAAAGTATGTCGTGGCACGCACCTTTCTTCGAAGTCAATCTGCTCGACGGGCTTGTCAGATGTCAGTCACCGAACGAGATTCTGCAGCCTGCTTGATGTATTGCTCACTGTATGCAGAATCGAGTCGCGTAGTCGGAGAAGTGGCTCGGCTGAGATCTGCCTCTTGATCTGTTGCAAGCACGAATTCCGGAGACAATCGTGTCAGTGCGGAAGACGATATGAACATGCCAACGTCTATTGAAAGCCTCACCTCCGTGATCATCTCCGACATCCTCGAGTCGAAAGAACTTAGCTGCTCTCGGATCTTGATGATCGCGAGACAGGTCTACCAAGATCGCCACAGGTGAACGAATGATGAAGTCAGCGATTGTTTCCCGATGTGATGGTATGCGGAGCAACCTACCTTGTGAAGCTTGTCCCAGGTCTGAATGGTTCCTACACCCATGTTGAGTATGAAGCAGATTTGCGGTAGCCCGCCGAGCTCTTTGAGCCTCATGCGAATTTCGCTGACCTCGGATGCCGCTTCCTGACGCACAAGAAGCTCGACAGCATCATGCCTTCGCGCGATTTCTTCACGTCTCGCCAGCGGCAACATGATCCAGCGTCTAAGTAAAGGTTGAGAGACTGGAGAGTACACATGAAGAGTTGCGTCAGTGAAAGATTGCACTTCGATCACGAGAAGACGTGCGAACATCCACTTACACTTCGAGCAGGTCAAGTTCAACATCGCTGCATGCCAGTGTGACGAAAGAGTAAGAAGACAGCACAAGAGTCAATGATTTCTACATTCTCAGTCGAGGCCTGCGTTCCGATGAGCGTGTCTCGAGACATACCGAGGATGGAAAAGCCTTCGCGTCCCGCTCTGGCGTGAACGAAGCCGTGGACGTCGCTGGAGCAGACGCTGAGGCTTCTCAGGGTGTTCTCGTCGACGAAAAGGTAGTCTTCGAGGCACAGCGATACAAGGGACAGAGACCTGCCTACTTCCCGCAAGCTGCGAAGGCTCGACAGAAGCGGCGCCACTGCAGAGATCTAGCGTCAAACGATCGAGGGATCATTGATGTGAAGGAGATCAAAGTGAGAAACCGCATGCAACTCGCTCTGCAAGTCAGGTAGTTATCGAGGCTTACCGAGGTTGCGCATCTGGATGTAGCGATCTTGGCATCGAGCGTCACCGACATGTTCATGACTCCCTCTGCGCGAGGGGCGTACTCTCGGCCAGGATGGTCAGCACCAGATGTTCGGCTGAACGCGGTTGCTTCTTCGATGCTTGAGAGACCGAGGGCCACCTGAAAGTCTCTGGCTGAGCGGGTTTCGATCCTTCCTTGCCTTTGTTCAGCTGCATGGGGTTGAGGTAGGGTTGATGAGCAAATTCGTGAAGGGAAACGACTGCAACCTGACCAGCAGAAGTTCAACTATGGCACGAGGACTCGAATCTTGAGCTTACCAAACAAGCGCAGCAAATTCAGAAGTGCCTCTGGACATCTCGTCGACACCACAATGAGGTTCGGGTTGACTTGCGAAAGCACTGCGGAGTGGGAAAGAGGTAGAACACAACGGAGAAGAGTAAGTATTCGAACGTTATGAAATTTCATGTGCGGTATCTGAGAGCAAGAGCGTGCGGCGGATATGCTCACAGCTTTCAATTACGCCGTAGGAGGGATGTCCAAACGTCGAGGCAGGTCTGGCATTACCGCCATCATCTTGGTGCTCTACAGCGGCGTCGGCATCGTCAGCACCGGCCTCAGGAGGCTGATTTCGATCGTCAAAGGCAAAGTCACAAGGCAGATCTTCGCACAGTAGAAGCTGTTGCTCTTCTTCCACGAACACAGCGAGTCCGCACCGACCGTTTTGAACCTCGATGGCTACAGCAGAAATATAAGCTTCTGCCTGTAGTGAGGAGGCACGACTGTTCCTAGCTGGCTGCGACGCAATTGGCGCCGTCTGGCTTGGAGCGCCGAGGTTGTCTGTCTGATCGGTAGCGCTCATGCTCGGTCACAAGAATCAGGCCGACGCGCCGTGTGGAAAAAGAAACGAGCCTCGAGCAATTAGGTGGCTACTTATACTGTAATATACACCAACGAAAGCGTCAATGGGAATCCAAGAGCCGGCTCTGTTGCATGCAAGGTGCATGTGATACCAATTAGGCTCAGGCAAAGCCAGCGTTCGTCGATACAGCGCTGTTGACCGAAAAGAGCAGCGGTTCGGATGATCCGATGGAGCGGTACTGCGCGCCCGCTACCGAGAAGTCTGTGGGAAGCTCTACTTTGCATATCACTGCAGTCACGCCCGTGCGCTCCGCTTGATCACACGGCACATGATCCTGTATGCAATATCTTCTCATCTGCAAAGAAGCGAATCCGCAGCTGCAGCACCTCTTATCACTGCAAGCGATCGGATCAGCCGCTATGCGTGCAAGTTGCTGAGCTTGAGGCCAGTAAGGTTCGCGACAGAAATTTCTCGTGAGTATTGAAGCGTTCGGTCCTGCAGCTCCTTGCAAGTGTTGTGCGCGGAATTGCCCGAATGCAGGTCCAGCTGCTTCACGGAAGGTGAGCTCGTTGACCAAGCCTCGGATCGTCGTTCGGCATGCTGCCGACGATCTTGCGAACCAATGTGCCGCTCGAAAGGAGTATATTTCCATGCGCCTCGCCATGTCGAGCATGCTGTTTGCTGCACATGCTTGGTAGCATCTTCTGAAGCACGCAAATGAAAGCCGCCGCCGTGATTCCCGATTCCTTTTTTCCCAGATTCTCGGCACATCCGCACTCTGCATTTTCTAACGAGCCTTAATCACTTTTTCTGTGCTAAAATTTAACCGGGTTTAGGCCAAGCTTCTGCGTGAATGCAGGTGAATCATCGTCACCTCGCTGCTGCACCGAAAATCTACGCTGAGACGATGCACGGCTCCACTGTATAGCCGCCGCCTTCGAATTGCGGCTAAGTTAGTAAGAAAACAGAAGAGGAGCTTGAGCACCGTTTCCTGACCTTTACTCATTTACCCCACTGAACCACACGGTCACAGTCTTCTAAGAATCTTGGCGACATCACTAGCTTGCGTACTACCGCCATCGTCTACGCCTTGATTCCTTTTGCCTTGTCACAATCGCTTTTCCTTAGTACAGCCTACTTGCAGACGGCCCTCGAATACTTTGCTCACATCCGTCGGATCGCCACGCCGCTACACCATCAACCTGAGACCAAATATACTCACAGTTCGGACATACGGAAAGACGAAGGATCAATTCATCCAATACTTATACGCGTCAATCTCTTCCAGTGCACACAGCTACTCCTCGATCTTCACAGAAGCCAGTCAGCCAGCGGAAACGCCGACCTTGCGACAACCAGATTCATCGCCCTCACTTGGCTGCTTTCAGCCCCAACTCTGCTCCCTCGCTCAGCGCAAAGACAGAACAGCTGACTTGGATAGACTTCGGACAAGAATGCCCCACTGAACGGAAACAATCTCATAGCAACCACATCAGCGACTGGGTCCTTAACTGCCCCCGGTCTTACACCAGCCGATGACCAGTATTAAAAGCCGACACTAGTAATGGATCGACGCGCACAGACAAACGAGCGCCATCCGGCTCGCTATCCGGAGGAGGCTGCCCTCCTGCCTCGACGGTTAGCACCGACCTCACCAACATATCCACCTCCAGGACATGCTGGACCTTCGCGCCAATCTTTCGACCCTCGGGATGGCTCCGAGTTTGGCTGGAACGCGCGGCCAGGTCGTCCGCTCGATCCGACCGTTCCGTCGGATGCCTGGCTCACAGACGGACGTGGTGTTCCGAGACCACCGCAAGATGACCTCGCACGAATCCGTTCCATCGGAGAGGTCCCGATCGCAGCATCACCATACGGTGGAGGGCCTGCTTATGGGACGCCTACTTCTATCATGCCAGCCCCGACTCCTCTGCCGCACTCTCGTAGGACATCTGCCGAGGAATGGCAAAGACACGAAGATCCGCACATGATCCCGAGAAAGGCTTCATTACCTTCTGCGATGCCACCCTCTATCCATCCGTCCATAGCCGCTTTGGGTCACGAGCCAGGACATCATCGCGATATGGCACCTCTCATACCAGCCATGACACCACGTCAATCAGCTTTGCCACCGTCGATTAGCGATCCAGATCCACCGCGCGCTAGAGTCGCTTGCGCTTTCTGCCGTGTGCGCAAGCTGCGCTGCGATGGCGCAACACCTTGTCGACACTGCGAACGACGCAATATGGAATGCGTTTACGCAGCAAACAAAAGCAAAGCCAAGTCAACTGCCCGTGCGCCCAGCAGCCAAACGAAGAGCCATCAAGACGAATCCTCGACTGACTATGGCAGACAACAGCAAGAGGTGAACTCGAAACCTCTGAACGGCAACGATCAAGAACGAGGCACCAAACGCACAAAGTCTCCCAATTCCATAGATGAGGCCGACTTGCCGACCTATGATATCAAGCGAGCGAAGATGTCAATGCAGCCGCAAAGGCTTGTGTCTGGCTCTGACCCCGAAGGCAACAAAGACGCGAGCTCCCCCGACGACTCGTCCCCGAACAGCAGAAGGTCGAGCTCTGACTTAGCCATGATCCAGAACCACGATACACCAATACCGAAGGAGCCCACTTTTAGCGGACAAGCTGAATGGTGGAATCATTTGCTGGGAATGCTCTCGAGATCGAGAGCAACGTCCATCCGCCTTGTGCAGCATCTTCTCACTCGATTCGTTCAGTCAAATGCCGTCTTTTTCGGTCTTTTGCATGCACCGACCCTTCTGGGTGTCATTTCGAGCCACCAAGGCCATTCTCGTGCGGACCCAGCCTTATATCTCGCCGTACTTGCTGTATCCGCCTGCGATATGCACCAAGAGCGCATCGCTGATGAAAGGACCTCTGATATGCGCTCGGCAAACGAATCATCTCGCCGGCTGGCGTCGCGTCTTTCGGGCATGGCTGCCAGCTATCTGCAGACTTCGACTGCACACGGTGCTGCACTCACACCCTCTATAGGCCAAGCGGCCAGTATCCTTGCGCTGTCGCAGCCAGACGGCAGCACCGAACAAGATAGCCTGATCAGACTTGCCGAGAATGTTGTACGCACTCTGAGATTACACCAGACCGTCTCGTCGCGCGAACCTCTCTTGCAAGACAGCGAGCCCGACTCGCCTTTGTATTGGTCACGTCCTCTTACGTCCGACTCTCCAGAGTCTGAAGTCAAGTATGAATCCATCGTCAGACTGTGCTGGACAGGGATCAGTCATCGGTTCCGCAAGTACATTGCCAAACCCGACGAGGATCTTGGCGACGTCGACCTGCCAGAGTACATTCACGAGATTCGCCCGATGGCTTTCTGGCAGCCCAGTCTGCTTCCCAACGATTTGCCTCCGCCCTTCTTCCACTCTCAAGACCTCATGCGTCGATCCGCTCATCTCTCACGCTGTGCGGTCTCGCTGTCGAAGCTCGAGAAGCTCAAGGAACTGGGAGAAGGAGGTTCGCCTACCCCAGATGTGCTCGAGCAGGTCAAGGGGCTCTTGCAAACGCTTGATGGTCTCGAGTCCGCGTTCGTGCGTCATCGACCACGCTCTGATGCAGAAAAGCAGAATGTGCTTGGTAGGACCTTGCAAATGTTCTGCAGAATGCATGTCTGGGTGCGACTCACCATTTGGCGTAAGTATCGGCTTTGGAGCCATCCAGGCTTTACTGCCAAATCCTCATCAGATGGCGCGTTGGAAGACTCCCACGAACTTACTTTGCAGGAATCGCAGCCTCTCTTCCAACAGCAACACCCCACAGTCGAATTCTGGCTTGGCATCTTTGAAGAGATGATCACCACTATGCAGCAAGACTTTGACGCCCACGTCTCGGATCACACCGCTTTGCGCACCACAGTGTCGGATATCGATGCGCTTGCTCGTCACGTCATCTGTGCTTGCGATCTTGTCGAGGCCTCCGGGCAGATGCAACCGATGCTAGCGCAGGTGGACGTTGCTTTGAGCATCCTGAAGCGGGTCTTGGCCAACGCAGCGCTCAACGAAGCGTCAGATGGTCTAAATGTGTCCGAAGATGTGAAAGTGAAGGTACAGGCTGCTGAAGCGAGGCGTACCCGATTGCAAACTTCACCGAGTGCCAGACCTGCCGACGTGGAGGCGACGGTGAACGATCGATCTTCGCAAACCAGCAAGCCCTCCGACCAGGCGTCTCCTCTGCAAAGCTCGACGCACTCTGGACTCAGCCAACTAGATGCACACATATCAATGTCATAGAGAGGAACGTGTGCCCTCATTACACTCTTACTACTGTAGTCTTGCTCTGCTTCATCTACACCACCGAGAATCTTTAATACTGCCTGGTCATCACAGACCTGGATTCAGACATCGAGTGTTTTGGAGTCATGTATAATTGACTGCCTGTTCTAAGGCCGAATCGTATCATATCGTACAGCAATGAGAGAAGTTAGAGAAACAAGTAGCAAATAGTCCGTTATGAGATATACACGACATGTGAAAGCAGATCCTAAAAGTGTAGCGGAAAAACAATGAGAGAGAAGAGAAGTACGAATAGAAGTTTATCATAGCGCAGAAGAAATAGTCTATCAACCGTTGATGAGACGAATAGTCAAGTACAGCGTAGACCCGATGAAGCGGATACAAGCCATCCCTGCGACGAAGACCAACACCAGCACCATGTACACTTTTGTCCTTGTCACCCCTGATCCATGGTCGAACGTCGAGCTCGTTTCACCGTTTAGGATGAACGCTGCGACAATGCCGTTACTGAGAGCCCAAGCGAGGACGACGTTTGTACGGATGTTTTTGTAGTAATCCATCTGACGGTCTGCTTTTTCTTCTGCGCTTGCATCGCCTCTGATGATCATTGGTCTTGTTCGAAGGTTGTTGAGCGCATCATCGTAAGCGGTATCGATATCGGCTTGGGCGGTGGGGAGGGTGATTTCGACCGTTCCTTTCCCCGTGGAAACGACGGCTCCGAGATCCTTCGAAACGGTAGTGTCTCCCTTTGTACCCCAGGAGAAATCGTGCAGGTTGCAGAAAGCGTAAATGTTGAGGATGTTGATATACGTCGGAGCCAAAAGCAGGTACTGCAAGAAACTCGTCACCAAATGCAACGGATCACAAGCCAACAACGAAGAAACCAAGTAAACTCCATACGTCGCCAACAGCGAAACCACCATCTGCGCATAAATCGCATCATGCTGCACCCTCCCCACCACCTTCGACAAACACAGCACCGCCGCGATCATCATGTAAATCGTCAGCACCGCAAAGATGATCACCGCCGCCCAATACTTCCATTTGCTCCCCTGGGGTCTGTTCCCCATTGCAAAGATGAAACTTGCCACTACGGTACCCAAGTAAAGGTACTGTGCGAAGACGTTGAGTACGTTGATCCCTTTAAGTTTGAACGTAGGGTCTTCGAGGGAGGTCGTAAGGATCCTGAAAAAGATGTAGTAATTGGCGAGACCGAACCAGGCGAAACACATGTTGATGAACGAGTAGAAGCTTTCGAACACCAACAGCGCTTTCCTCCACCCATTATGACCGGATTTGACAAACTGGGCGGTATGGTAGAGCGCATAGACGGCGGCAAAGAAGGATCCGTTCAGCCAACGACGGCGTTGCGAGATGAATTCGGGTAGACCTTCGGGTACGTCGGTTACACCTCGGGCGGATTTGACGTATTTGAGCACCCATCCGGATCCCCGTTTGGCTGCCAGCTCGAAACACAAGATCCTGTCTTCAGCGAGGTACATGTTGGACGTAAAGACGTCTGCATCTGCACCGAGCAAGTTTTCTCCTTTGAAATAAGAAGCCAGTGGACCGTGGCCGAATTCGTCGTTCTGCAACGCAATGTATCGATACGCCGAAAACGCACCTGGTAAGACCGAGATGTAACCCATCACACTCTCCGTTGTCTTATCCAGAATGTTACTAATCTTGTACTCAAAGTTCTGCGCCGCCACCAAAGGGTTCAGCAACAACGGCCCCACTCCCCACTTCCCCTTGGTCTCGGCACAAATCTCTCCGCAGGCACCAGCGACGTTCGAGTTGAGATCGAAACTCTTCCACAAATAGTAGATCGATTTGTTCTCCGGCCTCGTCCCCACATCCAACAGAATCGTAACATTCGGCTGAAGGATCGGGCAGAAAGCGTTGAAGAACCACCGATGCGAATTGATCTTCTTGGCATTCTTCTCCTTGAGACAGAAGATGATCTGCATGGGAACAAGGCCTCGTTCCGCACCTTTGAATTGGAGGTTGCTATCGATCGAGAGTTGGGTGGTGTATTCGTAGAGGTGGGCTTGCACTTCTTTGCCATCGACCATGTTTTTGGCGACGCCGTCTTGGTAGACTCCGAGTGCGGCGAGGCAGTCAAGGACTCGGGGATGGATCTTCTTGCGACCGTCCGAGATGATGGCTACGACGACTTTCTTCCATCCCTCTTTACCCCATGTACGCGATTTGTTACGCGAGCAGAGATGAGCAATGTTCTTCATGACACCGTGGAAGGTACGGCAGAAGAGAACTTCATCTTCATTGTACATCGTGATGGCGATGAAGAGCTCCGTATGACGACCGTAGATCGCGGGTCGAAGGGTGAAGCTCTCCGCAGCAAAGTCGTCCGGGTCGCAAGTAACGGCGGAATAACGCATGGTGGTGAATTCGTCTTCGGCGCGACGAGTGAGGAAGGTTTGGAGTTTCGTTGGTACGGGGCAATCGAGGATGAGGTTACCTTTGGTGAGGCGGACGTTTTTCTTGCTCTTGTGACGACGGAGTTGAGCTCCTCGAGCAGGAGCAGGGCCGAAATGCTGTGTGTCGAATTGGTTATCGCCAAATTGATCAGCAGTGGGATTTCCTGCATAGGGGCTGTGTTCGTCAGGAAGCGCCTCGCCACCAAAGGCAGCGTTGCGAGTGAGAACACCGTAAGGGTCCTCGGCATCCTCATCGTGATCGTTGGCATCAACTTGAGCATACGGACTCTGAAGATCAGCCACCCCAGCTGCGCGGCCGAACGGCGAAGCTGCAGCCTCGTGCTTCTCCTCATATCCCGCTCCATGCGAGTACTTGGTATCCGCATCGTCATCTTCATCATCATCATCCTCACCATGCCCGAGCGAAGAGTAGTGCCCCGCAGGCCCGCCATAGCTGTACCCACCACCCACCGCCGTCACCGCCTGACCTTGCGAGTACTCTGGCAATGGTGCAAGCGCGCTCGTCGCAGCAGACGGTGGTCTAGCCAAAGCATACGCTGCTTGATGGTAGAAGCTCTCGCTGAGTTGCGGCATCGACGATTGACGAGGATCGACGCTGATGCTCAGGTGTTGCTGCTGTGCTTGCTGTTGATGTGAAAGAGGCAGGATCGATGCTGGCGTAGCGTGTGAGTCTGAAAAAGGAGAGACGTGTGTTTGCGAGGAAGCCTCGTATGGGTTTGTGAAGGAAGCATTGGCTCCGCTGCCTACGATGAGGTCTGGATCGGGATAGTATGGGTATGGATCATGGTCGTCCTGTGCGTGACCAGCGGCTGAGGCCGGTCGTGAGTAGTAAGCCATCGATTCTTGCCGCGGTTAGCAGTCGAGTAGAAGTTGCTATCCGAAGTATTAAAGTAGCAGGCTCAAGTCTGGTGACGAGCGCTAGTAGTGTGTGGGCTGAGGCAGAGAAGGTCGTTAGGAAGCGTCAGGAGATGGTGATGGTAGAAGCTGTGAAGCTGACAGGTTCGTCAGATGTAGCATAAAAGAGAGACAAGGTAGGCTAGGATAGGATGACGAAGGGAGTAGAACGGAAGGAAGGCAAGGCAATGGCTTCTAAAAGTTGAGGATGGTGCCTGCTGCACGGAAAGGGTAAAGGCAGTGAAGAGGGACGAGCTCAAGCTGCAGAGCGGAGTGCGCAACGGGACTCTAATGTACGCACCCAACTGCAGCCAACGGAGGACCCGAAATGAAAGTAGAAACTCAGCCAAGATTACGCTTCACCAAGACGCCGGAAGCTCACAGCCTAGCTTCTTCATGACGGCGGCGGATAGGAGAGGCTGAACAGGGGCGCTGTCGTCGGGCAAAAGGAAAGCAAGTGTTGGTCTTGGTTCCCACTGCGCCCTTGTGCAGCGTAGAATTGTGAACGCGATATTTTTTTCGGTGAGAGACGCCTGCCAAAGATGGCAATTTTCGACAAGTTGGTTGACATGTCTACTTTCTGACGCACCCTTACGCGCATGCTTCTCACCCACCAGATTTTACTTTGCTTCACTGCAGTCCTCGCTAGCCGCCACTTAGCACGTCTGCAACGTGCTGAGCAGCCCATTTGAAAGCATCTTGAGCTCTGGCCTTCGTCGCTGTCGTGGTATTTGACAGGCTTGAACACAGTATCGGAAGAGCGAAGCCGAAGGAGGAGGGGATTTAGCTTTTAGGGGCGAGATGCAGAAGGCTAGTAAAATCAAGGGTCCAACAGCCGGCGCAACTTCCAGCCCCTGTCTCATTACGCAGCTTCGCGCTTTGCTCCCGTGTTTGGCGGAAATTGCTTCACGTGCCCAATCAACACCGATTCTGACCGCCATATATGTTGTCCGTATAGGCGTAACAACCGGTCGATTTTGGCATGGTGATGAGAAGATGCTTCGCCGTACACCTTGGAGCTATCACACAAGAGAAGGAGGATTGAAAGGGCGTATATGGCCGGGATGCTAACATTGCAGTCCACGCCGAGTGCTTCAGCTTCTACTCGACACTGATATTGAGTTGCGCTTCACCAATCTGAACCTTGACACTGCGTTCCGAGTTCCAGTGGAATCCGATCCTATCGAAGCCGACAAATTCTTCTTCCTGTCCGTCTTCAGCATAATCACCATTTTGAACTGGTGCAACGCTCGCCAATGATTCACCAAGTGAGCCCGAGCGTGGCATCGAGCGCTGCTCACCGACATTGAACAAGAAAGCCTTGTAAGCTCCATCGGTCAACTTGACATCCGTAGCGCCTTGTCGAGGCATCTGACCGGGCGAGAAGAAGCTGCTGAAGCCAGAAGACGTCTTCCACACCAGCACCCTTCCTTCTTCCAGACTCATGGTCACTAGTCTACGTCCATCTGGGCTGAAGCTTACTGCATCGGCACGTCGACGGTGGCCCTCGAGCACGTACAGACGTGTCGCCGTCTTGAGATCGTACATGATGACGGCTCCTTCGTGTGTCCCCACAGCCAGCCTCTGTCCACCGCCAAAGAAGCTGACGCTAGGGTAGGTCGAGACGAGCTCCGAGATCATCACGGTCGCTGCATTGACCACTGCCTCGCGCATAGTCGTGTGCGTCGGATCCAGCGACTTGACGAGCGCTTCGGCTAGCCTTGGCAAATTGGCGACCAGCACCGAAGGCCGCTTTCGTACCATGAACGCTACCAGCCTCATCGTGGCTGCGCAGTGAGCTGCAGAGCGTGCATGTAGGATGTCGAGCGATAGAGTCGTCATGAACAGGGGAGTGTTCTCAGCTGCGATCTGCAATGTTGCGGACCTTGCCAGCGTTCGTAGCTCTCCGTCGGCACTGTTGCCTCCAGCTGTCGATGTGCTGAGCGCGAACAAGGAACGAACCACCTCGGTCGCGTCGAAGTAGTGCTGCCACACGGAGAATCCGCTTCGGCATAGATCAATGGCGACTACAAGCATTTGCAGCTCTGTTGCCGTCCGCATCTCGCTGCCCTTGTCCGAAACGATCGCATCGTGGACGGTGATAGCAATGTCTTTGAGCAGACGAGGCGACATGCTTGTGTACCGCTCCACTGCTATGCTGCCAAGAAGCGCGAGTGCTCTGGTTCGAAGCTCAGCCCCGCTCTCCGTCAATGGGCTGGGCAGTCCTGCGCTTCGTGTCTTGGATACTTGCGCCGTGATTTTGGCCGGAAGAAGATAGCCCTGCCACTGATTGCAGACATCGTCAAGCTGATCCTGGTCAAGGCGTGTGAGAGCTCCTTGAAAGATACTTCGACTAGCATTCTGCAGCTCAGGGTTAGTGTCGAGCAAGTATGGTACGAGCTCGCCCAACGTGACACAGCGGAAGCCGACGCCAACCAGCGATGCTAGGGATGACTCGTCTTGGACGAAGCGCTGCAGCTCGTCCGTCAGTGCCCGAAGTTCTTTGACATTGCTGAGAATGCTCAACAACGCAGATGCGACTAGCAGGCGCATCGTGGTCAGTCTTGAGCTCAGCTTCCATGCATCTTTCCGATCGGGATCCAAGCCACCAACCATTAAAGCATCTGGTGCGGTATTAAGGCCGACCGTCAAGGCCCGTTTGCTCTTTGCCGTACCGGGATCGTCCAAATCGAGCAGCGCTGCAAATTTCGCGTCCATTTCCGCATCAAGTCCGACGGGAAAGACCGTCGGCAGCAACGGGCGTACGATGTTGACTGCTTTGCGTGCAGCCGGTGTGCCGAGTCCAATCAATGTCGATCCACTTGCGCGATCCAGGTCCTGTTCTGATCGCAGCGTCGCAGGCGGCTGCAAGGACGCTGTTGTAGCGGTGCCAGCTCGAGCAGTCATCGTCTGCGGCGAAGAGGGTTGATTGCTCGCTGTCGCCTCATTGCTCGCAGATTGTGCGGTCCCTCGCACCGAGCGTGCTGCTGCTTCAATAGCGCGACGGAAGTCGACCAGCAAAGACGCAGCTGCGATGTCCCGAGCCGCAGCCAACTGTGAGAGCACGCCAGTAGTTCCGGCATGGAGCGGACTATATGCTTCGATGGGCTTGACCGTCCACCAGCCTTTGCCATCTTCGATGAGAGCTTGAGCTTGATCTGTAGCGATACTGCGGCGGAGTTCCTGCGAGCGCAAGTCCCACACACGCGCCTTGCCATCATCGTACGTCAGAAGTAGCTCATCGGCGCGGACAGCCAACGATGTCAGGCGAGCGCCTCGACCAGGAACAGTGTAGAGCTGCCGGAAGCCTTCGAAGAGAATGATCGTGACTGAGCTGTCTGCGCAAACGCAAGCAATGCAGCCATGGAGGCGAATCGTGTTGTCATCGTCGCCAAACACAACGAGAGCCTCGACCGGCGTAGTTGATACAGAGACGGCGGCTTCCAACTTTGGTACGGCTGCCGGGGTCGAGCCTTGACCTGTACTAGCGGAGGCGTCCCAGAATCCAACCTCGCCTTGCAGCGTACCACCGACGATGAGCCGATGGTTCGAGCGAGGTGCGACAGCTGATCGAAGGATGCAGATGTTGTGATCAGGGCCCAGGCTGTTGCGGTCATCGGATTGTTCGGCGTGATCAGTCGGTGGTGCAGCGCTAGCAGACAGGGAGACGAGGGAATGCACACGCAGGCCGCCTGAGCTGGCGACTGCGACTCGTTCGAGGCTGAGAGGCAGTACAGCTGTTATGCGATCAATCTGTGAGTCTTGTCCGCCTGATGCAGTATCTTCTTTCGGTGAAGGATCCAAATCACGATGGGCAGATGTAGTCGAAAGCACACTTTCGATCTGAGCCTCGGTAAGGTTCCAAGCCGCGAACTCGTCCCGCTCTGTTGAGCCCGCCACAGTTTCATTAGCGCTCTGGCTGTCGACGAGGAGTGGCTGGACGAGAAACACCTTATAGAGAAGAGCGCCCGATTGCGGCAGATTCCAGCAAAGACGCAGACGAGCAGGTGGCGTCAGGGATGGCGCCGCGAGCTTTCCGCCGATGCTATCCAGGTCCTTGACCGTTTCAATGCCTTGCGTGGAACAAGAAGGCATCTGCTTTGTTGTCAGATCAAGATTGACCAGCCCAGATGAAGTCTGTATGAGTAGCTGTTGTGCGTCGCGGCTGGTTCCACAGAGGCTTTTGAATTGATCCGAGGTAGCCTCTTGCGAAAAAGTCTTCTGACCGTCCACAGACCGTTGCACCACGATCCGTCCGGCCATCAAAACGATGATGTGATCGTGCGTATAGTAGATTTTTGTGACAGGTCCGCCGGTGTTCGCGAATGTCCAGTGCTTGCTCTCGTTTTGCTGTGCGTTTGCGGCGTCCTCCTCCAGGACTATACCTTGCAGCCTTGCGGCGGTGTGCTTTGGTCCTTCTGTTTCGTTCGTGTCGTCTGAGCGCGAAACTACGATACGCAAAGGATGCGACTGAAGCTTGCTGTCCGTTTCGGTGAACCACACGAGCTCGACACGATCCTGCGATCCATCAAGATGACGGAGCGTTGGTGTAGCCGCCGCATGCACATCATCGATCTGCTCATGAAGCAAGAGTCGTCCTTCGACAAGGTCGAGCAAAAGTGCAGAGGATGAATGCGAGTCCCATAGCAGCGCAGTTGGAGTACCCTGAATCGAAAGCACCTGCACAGAGCAACTGAGCTGGACGCCATGGGCCTCGCGAAGTCTGGATGCAGCTCCCGAGTCCGCACCACTGAGTGCCGAACGAAGCATGGAACGTCGTAAGCTGGCGTCGCCACCAGCAAGCGTGGGGCGCGGCGAAGCTCTAGCCGAACCAGCTGGGCTTCGAGTGAGCGGTGTGCTTAGGGAAGCTGGAAGCTGCCCTCTGAGGGAGTGCATTACACCAAGCGAAGCTGAGACGTCCTTGGTGGTTGCCTCATTGGCCTCTGTGCCGGTAGAAACGACTTGAGCGGTGGTTACGTCCGTTTGCCAAAGCATAGTGCCTTCAAGCAACGACCACATAGAAACATTGCCGGCCTCTTGCACAACCAAAAGAGCTGCTTTCTCCGAGGTCGGTTGTCGCAGTGTAGCTCCACCAATTTCGTCTTTTCCCTCATCAATCAAGCAAGGTAAGGGCACGAGACGAAGTGCAACGACTGGGGAACGGTCCTTGGTGAGCAGAGTCATGACGTGGCTGAAAGTGCCACGGTTCGGATCGTGTAGCCATGCATCTGAGGTCGAGGTCTTCAAGGATGGCTCGACAGAGGTTGAGGCACCGGCTGCGCTAGCTGTCTGCACCCCCTTGGCGTCGGATCCTTGCAGCGGAGACATAGGAGAAGGCAAAGTACCTTCAGCTGGAGTTGCAATCCCTGGAGGCGTGACGGATGAATGTCGTGATTCGCTTGACCGGGTCCGATGGTACGTCTGACGGGCATTGTGTCCAGGCGAGGAAGGTCCAAGGTGGGGTGACGCTGAATGGGAATGGGAGTGAGAGTGTGAATGTGACTGAGAGTGCGAATGAGAATGCGAAGAAAGGCCAAGTCGCTCGATGACGCCACCAACTACACCATGCTGATGGTCGTTACGCTCAGCAGCAGCCATTTGCAGCTCCAGACGATTCTCTGCTCTGTCCAAGTAGTTGCGACCTGCCGTGTGACCAGTAGCGGTGACGTTCGATTGTAGAGATCCAGCTGGTGCCCCATCCTCGAGCTGGACGTTGGTAGCTGCGGTAGAAGTGACGGAAGCTGCCGACACCGTCGAGCGTGCTGCAAGAGACGATCGGTCGAGATGGGAGAAGGAAGAAAGAAGTGGGCTTGGTTCACGGCCTGAGGAGGAAGCCGACTTGCTCATCGATGGCAGCCTAAGCATCGGAGTTTCCGCTTCTGGACTGCGCAGCACAACAGAGTCACGGCGGCTAGCAGCCACACTTGTGTGCGATAGGTTTGCAGAGGCTGAGGCCGAGGCTGGCATTGATTCATCGGCATCGCCCTTTGACGGGTCTGAGTAAGGTAACGCTTCGTAGTCCTCGGTCCTTCCGTACGCTCGATATACTGAGACAGTACCGTCCTCTCTTCCGACGGCAAAAACACGACCGAGACCAGGATTGTACTTTAGCGGCAAAGAATTTGTTGCGTCGCTGCCAATCTCGCTAGTCGGAAGCTCGACTTGCCGCAAGCCACTAGAGACATAAGGAGCAAAGGAAATGGACGGATCCCATTGGTTCAGCGAAGCAAAGGGCGTCAAGGCAGCCGACTGTTGACTTTCGAAATGGGACGAGCTGGAAAGGGCTGAGTTCTCATCCCATGATATGGCAGAGACAGGCGCAGCTAGGCGAGGAAGGGTCGATGTCGATGCTGAAGCGTGAGCAGAAGGAAGGCCCCATTCTTCGAGGTCGGCCTCAAGCTGATCCGAGTCCTGCTGTGATGATGCTGGCTTAACCGCAGTCTGAAAGCGTGATGGCGCCGAGGTTGAGGCGCCATCCGTGGATACAGCAGAGTGATGCGCTGATAAGAGCGCGCGATAGTTCGGTCGGTCGGGTTTCCAGCGTCTGCGAGATATTTGTGAGCTAGTCGGTCGATCCGATTGCTGCAAAACGAACGGCAGCGACAATGGCGTAGCGGTAGTCATCTTGTCCGCGTGACCGGTCTGAAGCCAGGCAAGCTTTCGACGCTAGCTCGCTATGGTTCAAGTGCAGAGGTCGAAGGTGATGAGTGTGATGGTCGGTAGAGCCGAAAGTGATGGTATCGTGTTACTTTCCTCCACTTTCAGCTCATACGCGCACAGATCCTCACCGTGCACTCACGCCGAAAAATCGACTTTCGAATGTTAGAAGAAGCAAGACTGATGGATTGCCGGCAGAAGGCGACTTTCCCCCGCTTCTTCCTTTGGACCCTTTCACCGCTCTTGAGCAGTCGTTGCCGAGCAAACCGACCCCACACAAGTGAAAGCTCTCTCAGCCTCTCTCTTCTCCTTTCTCCTTTCGCTATACCACCATCGCAGAGCGAGAACTCGGCATCATGTCTTTCCTCTCCACATACAGCAACAAGCTTCAGGATGGCAGAGTAGCGCTCGCTGCCGCTGCTGGTACTGCCTCGCTCTTCTACCTTTTCTCCAACGCTCGACTGCGATCCATCTATCCCAAGGTGCTCAAAGCACCTGCCAAGATCCATGACCAACCCTACCCAGCCGATATCTTCCCCAATGGCGCTGACCTCAAGACTCCCTTCGGTACCATCCGCTACTACGAGTTCGGTCCTGAGGATGGCAAGAAACTGCTCTTCGTGCACGGCATCTCCACTCCTTGTCCCGCCTGGAGTCTGATCGCTCCCCACTTGGTCAAGGCTGGATACCGCATCCTCTGCTACGATCTTTTTGGCAGAGGATACTCGGACTCTCCTCAAGTCACTCACGATGTCGCTCTGTTTGTCTCGCAGATCACCCTCCTCCTCGCCCATCTCCCTCACTGGGACAAATTCGACCTCTGCGGCATGTCTCTCGGTGGTCCCATTGCATCCCACTTTGCCCACTACTACCCTCAACGAGTTGACCGCCTCATTCTTCTCTGCCCTGCCGGAGGCACACCAAATGCAGATCTTCGTCCAGCTGTCAAGCTCATTCGATCTCATCTCATGCCAAACTGGCTGCTGCGCCGCCTCCTCCGCTTTGTCCCACTTCTCCCTACTCCGCCAAAAGGTTCTCTCGCTTGGTGGCAAGCCGAATATCATCCTGGATACAAGTTCAGCTTCACTTCGAGTCTGCAGGATGGTCCCATCTTCAACAGTGCAGAGGTACACCGGGCCGTAGCACGCGACTTTGGCTCTAAGTTGCGCGTCATCTGGGGCGACAAGGACGATGTGGTCCCCATGAGCACATCAAAGTACTTTGGCCAGATTGAGCTCGCCGTCATTCCTGATGGCGGCCACTTTATCGTGCTCACCCACGCCGAAGCCACTGCACAGCACATGCTCGACTTTCTTGGTGCTGGCAAGTGATGGATGATTGTATGAGGCAAGATGCAATTGAAGATTGGATAGATAGTATACAGATGCAGATGCGATAATAGTACAAGTGAAGATGCAAAGACTAGAGCGAGTGTGAGAACGACAAAATTAATGTGGAAGAAGAATATGGACGACTACACCTTGGCGATCCACTTTCCTTTGCTAAGATGGAAACGCACACGAGCGATGATGATCGAGCCGATAAGCGTCGTACCAGCTGCCCAGATGGCCAGAGCCGTATACTTGCCGTCCATCTTGCTGACCAACGTGGTCGAAATGACAGGACCGACCAGCGTTCCCGGCGCAGCCAACGTCCACATCAATCCCAACTTGGCACCAGCTTGCTTGGGCGAGATCTGGGCAACACACGATGCGACGGTAGCAATGCTTCCACCAGACGCGACACCGTACGTGATGGCCAAGGTGACTACACCTGCTTTGGTTAGCGTGAGTCCTGGTATGGGCCAGAAGAGGATGAGGGAGAAGAACGATGCGAAGCCGAAGAGCGAGAGCACGTTGAAGCGGCCGTAACGGTCAGCGAGAGGGCCTGAGACCAGGCGGCCGATCATGCTGGCAGCGTTGATGACGGCAACCATGTGAGTGGCCATCGATGGGGAGAAGTGCACTTTCTTGGCGTACGAAGCGATGCTGAAGAAAGGGACGAAGAAGTTCATGAAGAGAACAGCGACGCCAATGACGAAGAGGGTGTACGTGTTGAGGTCTTCAGTGAGGAGTGTCCACGCCTGAGACCAGGGTTGGCGCATCGAAGGAGCGTTAGGTGCAAGTCTTGGCTTCATGAGCACGTTGCTGATGGTGAGCAGGATAGCGAGAAGGAGAGCGGCGATGCGAACGCCCCAAGCGAAGCCGATGTTAGGGTTGTCGAACAGTGCTGAGAGGATCAAAGGCCAGATGATGCCTCCAAAACTTGCAGCACCGATGATGACCGACATGGCGGTACCCTTCCTCTTGTCAAAGTACTGGTTGACCAGCGCGCATCCCGGCAAGAAAAGCATACTGCCTCCCAAGCCGAATGCCACCCCTTGCACCAAAAGGAGCTCGATCAGTGTCTCGCAGAATGAAACACACAACATCGAGACAAAGGTAATGATGCTGCCCACAATAAGCACGTAGCGCGAACCATAGTCGTCCGAGATCTTTCCAAACACAAACGATCCACCCAGGATCATGAACGTTTGCAAGCTGCCGATCCAGCTCACTGTCGAGGCAGGGAGGTGGGAGAGTTGATGCGAGACGTAGTAGGTTTGGAAGACACCGTAAGATGTGAGGAGGCCAAAGTTGGTCATGATGAGGACGAAGGTGCCGGCAACGACGAGCCAAGCTTGGAGACCTCCGTCTGGTGCTGGGCTTACGGCTGAGGTGGGACTGGTAGCTGGCGAGAGAGCTTTTTCGATGTCATCGCTGTCGCTGCTGGAGAAGGAACCACTGAGCTTCTCGTCTAGCTTTGGACGGGTCGACTTTTCGAAAGAGGTGCGAGGAGAGTTAGCGACAAGGGTGTGAGGGCATGTCTCGATCTCCTCAGCATCACTCTCGAGCTTGGTAGTGGCTGGGAATGTGTTGGGGTATTGCTGCTGCAGGAGGCGCTGCGCGAGGCATTTTGGTGAAACACCTTCATGCGTAGCTTTGCTAGCCTTAGCGTCAGATTGTTGCTGCTTGTAAGAAGAGGAGCCGGATGCTGTAGGAGGTGAAGAGCTGTGGTGGGAGAGACTGTTTCGTCGCGTGGGCGCGGCGGTGTTGACAGCTGTCGCGTCAGCAGACGAGAAGCTCGAGTGAAGAGGTGAAGACGTTGTCGTTGTCGAACATGACGAACAAGCCTCTTCGGCTGATGGACGTGATGGCTCCATTATCTTTGTGGGCGCCACGCAGAGTGGGGTATGATCAAAGATGAAGTGGGTAGGGATAGATCAAGATGCAAAGAGGTACCACAAACATCGAAGGACCACAAAGTCGTTGTCACATATATGAAGAATCACTTCTTCGGACGGGGACAAGGCTGCACCGACAGAACCGAAAGTCTGGCATCACATCTTCGACCGATGAACTCATACCGCTTTGCAGAGGAGGTGCATTGCTTGTCATCAAGAAAAGTGGAAGGGGAGTGGACGGAGGCATTGTGTGAAGAAACGTTGAAAAGAACCGTAGGGGCGACCGTCATATCCGACATTTTTGCACTATCCGAAGGGGCCATCGGAGAAAATCCTTCGGACAGATATATCTGGCAAAGCCTATCATTTGCCGGTAAGCATGCCGACACGAGGGCGGAATTGACCGAAGGACGAAGGGGCAAAAAAGGATCTTCCAGTCGAACCGAACAAGAGAAAAGCCATGTGCGAGTGACGGGCTGACCGTCAGACCCGACCACTTTACGGACAGGAACGGAGCACATCAAAGCAGAATTTCGTAACCGACAAAGGAGAAGAACTTTCGTGGTACTGTAGCGACAGTGGTGATTCCACGTGGGAGACCAAGAGCCGAGGAGGCTTGATCGGAGAGTTTCCTGAAGGAGAGAAAAGGAAGCTACAAAGCTTATCGAACCATCGGATTGGACAGCTTGCGCTATCAGACCTCCGTCAAACCCGACATATCCTGCTTTTCCTGACGTTGGGTCGAAGTTTTGCAGTGAGGATGTGAGAGATCAAACTCTCACACTCAAAAGAAAATTAACGCTTCTCGCTCAGGGTCCTGTCCGGCTATCCGAAAGCGCGACAGCTGCTCGGCTATCAAACTTGGCAGCAGCTTGCAGGAAAGCCCTCCACTCAGACTCGAGACGTTTGCGCACGGTCTTCCTTGACGTCCTTCATACACTGACATCCTAATGGACCACTTCTTCTTCTTCAAAAGCAATTTGAGAAGTTGAATCATGTGATGAGCTGCCAGAATACCTAGTTGATGCTCAACACTGGACAAGATGACGGGTCCACAGCAGCCAACGGTCGCTGATGCGGTCAGGATGATGGACTCGCTCAGCACCAAGTCGATCTCCTCTTCGCCAATCGGAAGACATTCCTATACAACGACGAGACTGACAGCCAGCGAGGTGCTAGCAAAAGATTGCGATGCGTCGGAAGCTCGGTACAGCGTTTCAACGCATGACGATTACCAGCTAACGTTGAGGCGCCTCAAGGACCCGTATGCCAGGCCCCAGATGCCTCGGAACACAGCGATGGATCAGAGCCAATCGAGATTCGCCGAAGACAGCACGAGGGCAACCAAAGCTATACAAGTACCCAGCCTACCTGCAGAGATCGTGTTCCAGATAGCTACGTATCTTCTACCCGACCCGCATCGCAGACCCGAAACGGATTCACGACCTGGCGTTTTCCCCTGCTCTCACTTGGCAGTGCTCGACGCGTGCAGCAGCTATCCTACCTCGAGCCTACATTCGCTGCTGAGCATGGCAGCAGCATCTCGCTCCTTCCGTAACACGCTTGTTCCTTTGATCTGGAACACTATCATCATCCGCACGCCTCAGCATCTGCCCCGCCTCGCTTCTCTCCTCAAAAATTATGACACCCTTTCAATCCGGTCCACCTCCCCTTCAGCAACTCGGCGCGGCTCCTCCCCTCCCTTACCTCCTTCTCCTTCGTACG
This sequence comes from Pseudozyma tsukubaensis, assembly GCA_001736125.1. Lineage (NCBI taxonomy): Eukaryota > Fungi > Basidiomycota > Ustilaginomycetes > Ustilaginales > Ustilaginaceae > Pseudozyma > Pseudozyma tsukubaensis. The sequence goes on along the minus strand of MAIP01000037.1, from coordinate 55,756 downwards.
AGCAAAGCGCAACACTTCGTCATCCACTCCCGCACGTTCGTCGCATCGTCGTCTCTATACCGGATAAATACATGGATCTCGACCAGACTTTCCTCCTAACCCTTTTGCGGTCGATGCATCTTTCGCGCACGCAACAGCTGGAGCATCTCTCATGGTCGGCAGAGGCTGCGCCCAGTCCAGCGATATGGCCGCTGCTAGCGCCAAGTTTGAAGAGTCTAGAGGTGGATGGTAGGACGTTCTACCAAGGACACAAGGGATGGGGAGGATTGGAAAAGTTGGAGAGTTTAAAGATGGTTGGGTATGAGAGTACTTTGCTGCCTCTTGGTGTTGTGGCGGTGTTTCAGGCACAGTCACAAACGTTGAGCGAGTTGAAGGAAGATGAAGGGGAGGAGTTGAGTGAAGTCCCTGCAGAAGCTTTGGAGGAGACGGATGGGAGGAGAAGATCAGATAGCCCGATGGTAGAGCTCCAAACCTATGCTTCCAGTCAACCGCGCAGACAGGCGCAGCATCTTTACCTCGACCCACCATCAACCACCACCGTCTTCGCTCCCATCGAGGCTCAAGATCGAGGCCGTACACTCTCCACACCCCTTCCCACCGGTTCGGTTCCGACTCGATCGAGACTCAAACACCTCTCGCTCTCAACCTCCAAAACCTCTCTCTTCCACCAACCCTCCCTCCTCCTCACCTCTTCCTTCTCGGGCCTTACATGTCTCGACATCTACCCCGTCACCCCCACCCCCCCTCTCTCATCCACCCTCCTCTCCACCTCTTCCACACTCACCCACCTCCGTTTGGTACTAGACATCTCCGGCGCCTTTGCGAACTTTGACCAACTCTGGTCGGACCTCACGGGCAGAATGCCAGCCCTGGAGTGGCTTGAGATTGATCCCATGCCACAACAGAATACCGCGCCTAGCTTTTGGAGCTTCGTCGAAAAGTGTGAAAGGTTGCAATGGATTAATGGGAGAAAAGTGGCAAGCTTCCCGCCTTGCTTTGGGGGTTTTGACCCGGGTACCCCTTCCGGTGCGCTACCGTTTTAACTCATCTTAGACGCAATACAAAGAGGAAAACAGATGTTGGAGAAGGTGACAATTGCTTGTATTGCACTATCAAAACTAGGATATCAACTCAAAGTGGTAAAGGAAGAGTGAGGGGATTTTAGAGCACCCACCATCCCCCACCGCACAAACATGCGTACTTGAACTTGGCGCCTCCCCCCACCGCCGTCGCACCGTTTTGTTCGATCGATACTAGCTTCGGTACCGGTACCTGCATCGGCATCCCCAATTGCTGCTGCTGCTGCTGGACGGACTGTATGAAGGGCACATTTTGCGAAGGCGCTCCGTTTTGCCCCTGCCCGAATTGCCCCTGCTGTTGCTGTTGCTGTTGTTGGAGCTGATACATCATTTGCATTTGCGCCGCTTGCATTTGCATTTGAGCTTGCTGCATCTGCACCTGCGGCGGCAGCGTTGGATCGATCGCTATCGGCATGGGTATTTGCATTGGCATTTGCATGTTCGCCAAACCAGCAGTCGCAAGTGGTGGCGACGGGTTGAGGGAGTAAGTCACACTAATCGGATCCTGCGAAAGCGCATTGCATCGAACACAACGTTTAGCGCGCATCAGCGAAATCTTGACCAAACTCGTTCCATCCGCATCCATGTTGCCTGCCGTAGCCGGGACGGGTGAGCTCGGGTTGTTGCGTAGTAAATTTGCTGCGTCGTTCAGGATGGTAGCTTGCGTAACGGCGTTGCGCATCGACACTTTACGCACGACGTCGCGACGCCCATCGCCGATCCCACCGCCACTACCACTGCGCTTCGCTGACATCGCTGCCAAAGCCTCCTTCAACCCATTCGGCTCCTTCCCGCTCCTGCCGGGGAGCGCAAATCCGCTTTCCAGCGAAGCTTTCTCGTACAGCACCCCGCGCTCATCCGCAATATCCTCCGGCGAGACAAAGAGCGTCAATATATCCACTAGCGCTCCTGACGTTGGGTCGACAATCGAACTTAGCAGTTTGGCTGATAAGGATTCTGGGTGCTGTTGTTCGGCTTTAACTTCGCTCCCTCCCTTCCCGTCCCCGTTGGGGTTGGTGGCGGTGAGGTTGGCCCACCAGAACCTGTCAGCCTCTCTACTGGTCTGTGTTGGGTTCTGCCCACCACCTGAAGCAGCGGAAGCACCGCTCGATTCGACCTCGACTTTGGCCAAGATCGTCGCAAAATCAAACAAGTCCACCGAAGCTTCCCCCGTTAGCAACTTCAACGCTTCCCTAGCGAGGCCCATCTGCTCGCTCACTGCCAGCACCGATTCGTTCGCCTGCCCTGCTGTTGCGCTTGAAGAGAAAAAGGCCATGGCTTCGTCCCCCGCTGTAGCACCCGTTGCTGGCGGAAGGTTCTCTTTCTTGGTCGTGGACAGGATCCATTCTTGGAAATCGCAGAAATGGGCGGCTATCTGAAGAACCAGCCTCCGCGGGGTGGGTTTAGAAGATAGCATTGCGAGGAAGCTTTCTTCGAACGTCTTCTCTCGTTTGTCGTCGGGGAGCGCATCGCGCTTGTCGACGGAGGTGAGAGCGGAAGACGCGAGCGCGAGTTTGCTTATCCCATCCAAAAGGGTGAGGAACCACTGAAGTTGCGCAAGAAGAGGCCAGACACTTTCGAGTCGGTAGTAGATACGTGTGCGCGTTTCGCCGGCGGAAGCGTTGCTCGTAGCGGCAGGAGCGGAGGCGTTCTTGCTACTTGACTTCTTCTTCCCTTCCTCTTTCGCAGGTGGTGGCGGTGGAGGAGCAATCGTCACCTCCATTTTGATCCGAGCAAGTCGTAGGACTTGATAGCAGAGTCCTAACTCCAGCACCAACCGCTCTAGATGTACTTCAGATTCGTTCTTACCTCCTTCTTTTGCAGAAATCGTACCCATAGCCATGCGAATCTTCAGCAGACGAAGCGCATGATGGAAAGGAATCGAGTTGGAGTCGTGGCTGGGTCCTTTTTGAGTTGCCCCTTCGATTTTGACCAGGACATCTTGTCGCTTGGAATCAGTGATCTTGAGCAGATCAGCAACTTCGATGAGAAGCTTTCCGCCGTCTCTTCCAGCAGCACCAGCGCTATAGGCACGGTTGATGTCGATCGCGTCTGACCTGCGGAGGCAGGACAAGGCGTGTAAGAGGGACATCCGTGATCGAGCTTGATCAGTGCCAGATGCGCCCGTCTCGACGATCTCCGGACCATGCCAGGGCAGCTTCCACATGACGACACCTCGAGATGATGCGCCCGGTACGACATTCGAAAGCGTAGCCACCAGTGCGCCGTTGCTTGAAACGACTGGATTCGAAGAGCGGGAAAGTGCTCGAACTGGCACCGCACTGATGGTGTTCTCCACCACTTCTGCGGTCTCCAGGTCGAAATAGGAGAGCTGTTCGGACAGCATTCCTGGCTTACCGGGCGCTGGAACCAAGGTTGTCAACACTGCAAGATGAGCTGTTGGCAGCCCATCAGCGTTGGCCACCAACGAAGTAACGAGCTTGCCGGGCAACGTCTTGGACTGAGCAAATCGCAAGTGCCAATCAAGCCACTTCGGAGCGTGACCCGTCTTTCTGCACTCCAAGGAGGCAAATGCGTCGCTAAGCTCGTTCTCCGCTTTGCAGACATCCCAAATGGCAATACTGCTGCGCATGCTGGACGCAGCGTCGCTTCGGCTTGTTCCAAGGTGCGATGAACAGGCGATCAGGCGTAGTGACCCTGTCTTTGCGGTCTGGTCAGTGTCCTGCACGTCAGCCCATGTTAAAACTGACAGCTCGTCAACACCAGCGGCCGCCGATCCTTCCTCCTCGTGATTTGCTGCACCGTTCTCTTGCGCTTCAGAAGAGTTCGAAACGTCAGCAACTGATAGAGATGCAGGTTGAAGAGGTCGTGTGATCATGGTGATTGCTTCTGCCTGTAGGTCAATGCTGATCTCAGTGACGTCGATCAATGCTGAGGCATTGGAAGGGCGCTTGGATGCGACGAGCAAGACAGTGTCGTTGGCGGGCATGCCCACTGCCAAGTGTGTCAGGCGCGCGTCTGTGTCATGCGCTGTGCTGCCAGAGAATAGCGAGGTGTACGAGGCGTCATTGTCATTCGGGCGCTCGCCGAGGGAGGGTGCGCTATCGAGCGTAATCGGGGAAGGTTGCAACCTTGGCGTATAGAGCGAGGACTGAAGGACACTAGTGAAGAATGCAACAGGTGCCTCTGATGAGGTGGCGCCATTGGACCCTGCGTCTCTTTCTGCTTTGCGAGACGATAGCAATGTGACTTGGCCATGATGCCCGAACACCACCAGAGCAACGTCTTGATCAGGCCCGTCCTCGTTTGCAGATGCTGAGGTTGATGGGAGGAAAGTTGGGCCTCGTTCTGGCAAGCGACGGAATGGGCTTGCGCCATAATGGTTTGAGGATGAGGATGGCGAATCAAGTACGACCCGGCGCCGACGATTGAGCCAGACGACTTGCTTAACGCCGCCCGACAGGCGAGGAGTACGTTTGGCAGAGTCCTTGTCCAGTAGTGAAGCCTGACTGGCGTCTCGTGCAATCTGCTGACCTTTGTCGTTGACTTTGAGTACATTCTCCGGCTTCGATGCACCTGCCAAGCCTCGATCCGAGAACGGGTCAACCGAGATGGACTCGACCAACTTCCAGTCGTTGAGTGCACCCGTCTCTGAGCGTGACCAGATGCACAGTAGGGCCGTCTGTGGCGGCGTTGTCTGTTCCAGTGTTCCTGCTGCTGTTGAGCCCTGAGGCAGTGTTGGGTGGCTGGGCTGCGTCACACTGCCGATCTGGTTGAGCACGTTCGCGGTCGGAATTGGAGCTGGTGGCGCTCCGGGCGCAAGATTGATTGCTGAAGCAAGCGTGACACCGTCTGTTGACGAGGATGTAGCGCTTCTGGTCGATGTTTCTACACGATCAGGTGCTGGAAAATAGGCACAGAGGTAGTAACCACACGGACTGAAAGAGATCTGTCTCGGGTCATCATAGCGAGTGGTAGTGGTTGAGCTAGCGGCGGTGGCACCAAGACGTGGTTGAGATGGTCTAGCAGTCGGAGCGGATGCAAATGATGACTGCTCTGGGTATAGGTACGAAGATCGCAGGGAGCGCTTCCCGGGAGTTGTGGACGGGTGCTGAACGATCACATGGCCGCTGGCGGTTGATGTCGAGGCTGCGCCTTGTGTGTTGGACGCGGTTGCGATGACGTTTTGAGATGACCAGGCAATCTGACCGAGATCGCTTGAGCCTGCTCTCAGGTTTCGGAGCTGCTCTGATGCGACGATGCCGTTATCGAGGTATTGTGCATGTCGGACGGTTCGCAGCTGTTCGCCAGACAAAGGACTGCGAGAACTCTTCTTCGGTGATTTCTTGGCTGCATCGCTTGTGCGCTGACGCTTGGCTGGCGTCTCTATCGACATGATGGTAGGTAGATGGGAGGTTCCCGTCAAAGCATCCGAGTCTGCTGCGCTACGGTGATAGAGGGGCTACTGAGCGGCGGGTAGCATGGATCGCCGAACTTGCAAAGTGATAGGGCGAATGCCCAAAGCCCTTCGTTGGCAGGTGTAACGTTGGCAAGGCAAGATCTTCAGATGAATGCGTAATTTGACGAGACAGAGGCTCTCCGAGACCGTGGTCGACTGAGTAAGGGCGAAGGACCGATGGAGGTGAAGAGTATATTATTACGCAAAGAAGCAACAAAATGCTCTTGCTTCCAAATGCATTCAAGGTGTCTGTCTGTGCATGCGAGAATTCCGACTTCCGCATCTCCACCAAAATCGGACGAGTTGAAAATCGGCATTTTTAAAAGGCACATCGGACGCGATCAACTATACCGCCAACCTTCAACGTATGATTTTATGAATGGCAAGCGTCAAGGCAAGGGTCAATCGGCTTACACTCTTGCAAATAATGGCAAGGGTAGAGGTCGGTTTTTGAACGCTGCGCTTCCAACAAGGCCTGCTCTGAGTCCGATCTGAATCTTCCATGCCGTACTTGACTGGCTGAATCTTTAATTTCGAATATCAGCCTTAGAGAGGTCAAACTTTCTTCCTCAGGTACATTCTCGCTTGTTCAAATGCCAGTATACATTCACATCCTCGTTATGGCCTGATCTTTTCGGCGCGAAGGACAGAAGCGATGTTGTCGGCTGTCTATGAAGCAAAATCGAGCCGACGTTGGGACCTCTGCCAGACATTCAGAGCGAGATTTGTTGCGTAGGGATGAGAACATTCAAGTATCTGCAGAACGGTCCTCCGTTCAAGCAGATGCTCAAAGAAGCGGTGCTTTGATTGTTGGGAGAAGAAAAGTGAGATTCTCCTGATCTTCCAGCAGAAGTTTTTGGACCTCTGCAAAGTTGTTCGAAATTCAAAGCTCAACTCAGACTCGAGACGTATCGTTCCTGCGGCCCGCCAAGCTCGGACCTCCTGGTCGATCAAAACAAAGGCTAGGCGAGATCTTCATACGACCCGAGTCGGCGACCAATTGCACACAACCGAAGCTCCGGAAGACGGCAGAAGCGGCGAGTGTTCGGACGATAGACTTGACGGCGAACCACTGCCATGGACGCTAATGGCGTTTGGACGAATGGGACCATAGAACCTGTGTGTTGTTGTGCAGGTATCGAGCGGAGTCTGGCTCGACAATGGGGCGTGATTGCTAACGGAAGGGCGCAGGCGCTAGAAGACCGAAGATGGAATGTTCTGTCTCAGCCCAGGTGAAGGGTGGATCAACAAAACAAGACTGTGGCACTCTTGTTGACGGTCCATCATCATGGTAAGGCGTTCTAGCAAAGGGCATTATATGAGTGAGCTGACGAGTGCAGTGTCTGTGCTTGTGCTCCAAACCGTAAACCAAAAAGAGGCTTGATGTTTAGAGGCAACCGTATGCGCGACGCCATGCAAGTCGATCCCCTTTCTCGAGTGTGTGTCGATCAAGCTGTTCAAGCATGAACATGCCGTGATGCTGTACCACAGCATGAGCAGGGGCTTGCTCTGCTGGCAAGCGGCAAACTGGTGGTTTCCAGGGTCCTTTATGTGAGGGTTTGAGTGAGCCTTCTCGGCAGATCATATTTTGTGTTGAATTTGTGCTCGCTGGCCAGCGAAGCCCCTCAATCTTTGCGGTGCTTGTCCGGCGCCGCTATCACAAATTGCTCGTATTCAACCGAAAATCTGAATTGAACAGCAAACAAGCAGTGCAATACAAACTGACACGCGTTTGTGTCAGTGTTGCTCTCGGCTGTGATGGGATTTGCACCCTTTGTGTGGAAGCTTGTTGTGTGGCAGATGGTGCCTGGCTCTGGCAACAAAACGGCAGAGACTTCGCACATCCGAAGCATCTTGGTTCCATCTCTGCATTGTGTTGAGTATCGCATCGCATCGCATCGCTAATCGTTCTTCCGTGCTCGCTTGTCGTTCCTAGCGAAGACAAAGCATGCTGTACTGTCCTGTAGAAGCTGCATGTCAAGTTGATCTTTCGAACGTGCGGATGTTGTGATGTTCGCACGCTACTTTGCACAATGCGTACACAAAAGCCAAAGCGATCGTGTTTGCCTCTTGTTCGGAACTTCGGCGCCTTCTTCTGCTTCTCTGCGGAATACACTCATCGACGACAAGCGGACTTTGGAGCTGTCGACGCCGACGTGGGACACATGCATCATGCACAAGCAGCGAGCAGCGAGCAGCGAGCGGTCTTGGAAAAAGTCACTGAATGTCGAGTTGGTTGTTCCCTTTCTCGCCGACGCGCTTCTTTTTTGTCTGAATTTTGCTTCTTTTCTTCTTTCTTTCACTTGAGGGATGTTTGATGTCTGACTGCTGTGCAGGTACTTTTGTCAACTCCAAACAAATTCAAATTTAAAAATTGTAATTTTGAGTGCAAGGCTCGGCCAAGCTGCGTGTTCTGATGCAACGAGCAGTCGCTTCAACAGAATGGCTGCCGCTCTTGTTCGGTGTGACAGTTGCAATTCCCACACGCTCTCGGCTTGCAAAGCACATTTTGGCACTTTCTGGCACATTTGAGCTGCAGCGCCCTAGAATTTGGCTCTGCTGCTGCTGCTGCCTGCTCACACTCTCACTCTCACTCGCTCGGCCACGCGTGTGCAACCAAGCATCCTCGTACAGTACAGCTCTTTGCCCTCTCGCTCTCGGTCTCTGTCTCTGTGCTCACTCTACCTCTCTTCGTCCTCATCGTCATGCTTTGGCTCTGACTCGCAATAGTCTCGTCGATATCGTTATTGTTGTCGTGTCGTCTCTGCCAAAGTTTGCTTCCTTTCTCTCTTCCTCCGCTCCCTTGATTCGCACCCTTCCTCCTCCTCATTCATCGTATTGCCTTATCCCACCTCTTTCGCTTGATCTGCTCGTCGCTGGTTCGTCGTGCACTCTCATCCTGCTTAGTGCATTCGCATTCTCTTGACCCTTCATTCACCGGCTTCGCCAGCATCTTCCTAAACCTCCTCATTTCCACCTTCCATTCTAGCGCATTGTCAGCCGCTTCCGAAGCTCTCCACTAGCCTTCCCCTCTTCACCGACCCGAGTCTATCAACAACGCCCACCTCGGCCCTGCATTACTGCATCTCGTCCGCACCACCATCACCCTACACCACTCTACTGTGTCTACAACATCTTCGTCCCGACTCGATCCCATCTCGTGTCAACGCCACGTTCATTTCACTCCCCGCGCGCGCTCCGTTCATCTTTGCATCTTCTTCATCACCTTACAACTGTACACAGACCGGCTCTGTGGCTTGCATGCTCCTCTCCCAACTTCCGACCAGGTCCTCCTGTCCCCGCCGACAGTTGTCAAGGACCTCTCCTTTGCATTGAATCTGCCAGAATCTCAGATTCGCTCATTGCATGCCTCTAGACAGCATCAGCACCCACCCACCCTCTCGATTCGACAACTTGCATCAGACCTCGCTAGCCGCACGCTCGCACCACTTGCAGACTCCTATTCTTTGTAGTTTCGCAAAAGCTTGGACCTCTCCTACGCCGACTCTTCTTTTGCGTTCACCTGCAGCAACACTCTCTATTCTTACGGTGTCCGCTCAGACCGCCTCGTCAACGTAAAGATTGCTTCTTTTCTTCCGCAACTTGGCCTTCTGCTTCTGGCTCGGTCCCACTTCATAAGTGACTCTTTCGGGCCAATCTCTTTTGCCGACCTTTTGTAACAGGTGAGTTTGGCTCGCTTTCCGATCTGTCTGGTCCGCACCTGCCCCTTCTCTTGGCTTTCTCGCCTTCATCTCGCATTCTCGCGTCTTGGCGGTTGCTTGGTCTTGATTCTTGATCATTCCCATATCATTCATTGCTTCCATCGTCATCACCACCATCACCATCCTCGTCTTTTCCATCACCTTTCCGTCTCCTTTCTCTTGGTGGTCATTTCTCGTTCCTACTTTCGTCTTGTTGTCAGCCCATCTCGTCTTCGGTCTCGACGAAACGAGCACGTTTCAGCGACCGCCTCGTCAGCTTCGTATCTCGTACTCACACTCTTTTGCATGTCTCTTTCGGTCCTCGTCCATTTCCACTTCGCTCCCTACTTCGCATCGCTTCTTTCGACTTCGCAGCCTCTCCGCTTTGAATCGCCATCATGGTATTCCAACCCACCTTCAAGCTGATGCTCGTCAGCTTGAGTCTTGTCGTCCTCCTTGGTCTTCTCTCGACTCCAGTCCACGCCAACGGCTTGCATGCGAATCAGAATGGTGATAACGCTATCCGACGTCATGCAGCTCGTGCCGGTCGTCTCTCCAAGCGCTTTCCGCCCTCGTCCGCCTCTAGTGGCAACGCGCCCGCTATCAACAGGAGAGAGCGACATCACTACGACGGTCTGACTCCAGATGAGATCGACGAATTGCTTGCGGAGGAGCAGGCGGAGGATGACAGCATCTACGTCCCTCCCACCAACCACAATTCCACTCGATCGCATACCCGTCTCCGCACCCGCACTGGAACGGGCTCTTATGAGCCCACCGGTGCTACTCTTCACCGTTACGCCTCTTCAAACCGCAACTCGACTGAGTCCGGTAACTCGACGTCGCCCGCCAACACCACCTCGTCTGCTGCCGCCTCTGCTGCCTCCGCTACCCCCACTACCACCATGCACTCGTACGCTCCGTTGTACAACACTGGTTCGCCTTCGAACTCGTCTGAGATTTCGGATATCCCTTCCCGCAACTCTTCGTCCACCTCAACCAGCAAACCTTCCTCCTCTTCTTCGTCTTCCGACGATGGCACGACTTCACCTTCGAGCTCGAGCTTGGGCTCTGGCACCGGTGCGTCTCCTTCCAGTAGCTCCACTGGCAATTCCACACAGACCGGCTCAATTCAAGACAACGACGGCTCTGGTGGTCTACTTGGCGGCCTACTCCGTCCCAGCAGCACATCCTCAACACCACCTTCCCGACAGACTGCCAGCAGCCAACAGCAGCAAGGCTCCACCGGCTCGAGTGGCACGAGCGGCTCAGATGACAGTAACCAGGATGCCCCTTCCAGCACGCATGGCACTGCCAAATCGCCTTCAGCGACAGCGTCATCTTCGTCGCCGAGCTCGACTGGATCGTCAAACCAATCTTCGGGTAACAACGCCGGCAGCGACGATACATCGCCATCTTCCAGTCAGAAGCCAAGCCCGACCGACTTCTATAGCTACACTCCTCCTGCCACATCGTCAGCCCAACCCACCTCGTCATCGACGGGTCTGCTTGGTGGTGTCTTGGGCGGATTGAGCCCATCATCGTCCTCGTCCGGAAACGCTGCGACTGCTTCGCCTACTCACACCGGATCGCCGAGCGGCAGCTCTGGCTCCAACGCTGGCTCTTCCCAAGGATCTTCGGACGACTCCAACTCTGCTACCACCACCACCACAGCAAATGGAGCCGCACCCACCAACTCTAGCGATGGCTCGAGCGGTGACCAAAGCAACACTACCACCGGTACAGCGTCATCCAACACCAGCACTGCGACATCTACAGATGCTGGCGATGGATCAGCCACACAGACATCAACAGGCACAGGTGTCCCCACTGCTGGTCCCAGCTCGACGACGCAGACGTCCGGCCCATCCCCCACCGGCTCGAACAGTGCTGGTGATGGAACTGGCTCTGGTTCCAGTGCCGGTCCGTCTTCCGGTTCGTCCAACTCGGCTGCACCGCAGCCCACTTCTGCTTCCTCTGGTGATTCTGGCTCGTCCGGCTCGTCTTCCAACTCTTTGGGATCTTCTGCTTCTGCTTCGTCTTCTACCACCAACCCATACTGGTACGCCAACACTCAGTCCTTGAACCTTGCTCCTAGCAGCACTTCATCTGCCGCAGCAGCAGCCGAGACGACATCGACGAGCTCTTCTACCACCGCTCCCACCACCGGCACCACTAGCGACAGCAACAGTGATGATGGAAGCACCGACTCGGGCACTTCGACTGCGTCGACTGACGGTTCGAGCTCTGGCAACACTCCAGTCACACCGCAGCAGGATCTTCCCACCACCATCGTGCCCTCGGGTGACTCGTACCAACAGCCACCCGACACCACCGCTATCGGACTCTTGTTCAAGCAAGACATGCAGTGGAACTGGGTCATTTCGCAAGCCGATCTCACAGCTCAGATCTTTGCCTTTATGCCAAACTTGCTCGGCTCCCCTGTCAGCCTCGAACCTTCCAAGATTTCGACCATGAAACTTGCCAGCTATTCGCCCGAGACTGGTGTCACTTCGCCTGCTACCGCGGCTTCGAATGCTAGAACGCTCTACATGGCCTATGTACCCACTTCGAGCGTTGAGGACATCCAGGCGATGGTTTCCAACACTTCTTCGCCGTTCTACACCTCTGCTGCTGCTGGAGCACCTCAGCAGCTCGCAAGCCAGGTCGATCCTACATTCAACATTCTCAGTGCTGTTGGCCAGGTTGCGGCTGCGGCAAAGCAGAAATCGACTTCGGGCAGTGGTCAGTCGAAGGATGACTCGACACTGCGAAACAGTCTGATTGGTGTCGGTTGTGGATTGGCAGGATGTTTCGCAGTAGTGGTTGCTGGTTTGATGTGGAGGAAGCAGCGTAAGGACAAGGAAGAAGCTGCTGGTGGAGCAGGTGCTGGTGCTGGTGTTTCCCGTGCTCACACGATCCGATCATTCAGCGGTGGACTGCGTGAAACATGGGCGCCTGACGCATTGGATCAACACCGTGCACTTGGTACAGCTGGAGAGATGCAGCAAGTTTGGTCGCCCCACGATCCTGCTGTGATGCACGCCGGCAATGGTGCTGGCGACGGATTCGGTGGCTACGTTGCACACGATCCATTCCAGGACGCATATCAACAGCAAGCAGAGATCGCTGGGGCACACGTCAACATGAATCGTTCCAGCCGAATGACCGAACGCTCCGCCTACTCTGACTTGTCCCAGATGACGGAAGCGCAACGGATCCAATTTGACTACGAGTCCAGCCGACGCTCGTTCCACTCGACATCGGATCACTCTGGTTCGCATTCGCAGGGTCACAGCGATGGCTTGCACTCGAACGAATCAGCTGGAATGATCTCCACCTACCAAGAAGACTACAGAGTCCCTCGTCAACATACGAGTCAACACGCTTTCGGTTCCAACACCAACAACGGCAGAGCTACGAGGCAGAGAAGAGGTAGCGTAGCCTCGTCGACCATCGGTAGGCCGGAGATGATGAGCAACTCTGTCTTGCTCTAAACCTTTCTTTTTATTGAGGCGTATACTTTTTTGTTCTTATCGTAACGGAATTTGTTCTTTCTCCTTCGCTTGCTCCCTTTGGACGGCTGCGGTACTGGATACCGCTCTTAAGCACATACACATTCATTTTTTGTTATCTTCCCTTTCGCTTCCTTTGTCTTCGGAAAAGACAAGCCTTTGTTGTTCAGTTTTGATATCTTCTTTAGCCAATTTACACATTCTTTTGAACCTTGACCGTTGTTCGGGCCCTGGCCGCTGCTGCTAGGTGGCGCAAGCAATATTTGTGCAAAGGGTGAGATTTTCTGCCAACCATGCACAAGCAGCACCATTGTCGATCTCACTGCCTTCTGATCCAGTCATCTTCGTGACATGACTCGGTTACTGAAACTTACACAGACACGCACTTGGCGCCAACACAGATGGTACATAACCCATCACATCACATTGCATGGTCACACACCCCCATAAGACACTACGCGTACAGTCGCAGCACATCCTCGCTAACGCCTACCAAAGGTTTCACCAACTCAACTCGACCTGATCGCCATCCTCGACGTCCTCCATCTCCCCCACCGTCTGTGTCGGCTTGAAGAACTCCCCGTCAAAACTAACTTTGATATCCTTCACCTTGACTTTGACCCCATCTGCTGTGGTGGCGAGCTTCTTGGAGTGGAAATGGGAAATAATGGTAGAGAGACGTGTGGAGGGGGTGACGGTGACAGAGAGTGGGCCGAGTTTGGAGGATAGGGTCAGGTCGAGCGTTGCTCCCCCTGCGTCACCGTCAGCTTCATCTGCAGTGGCGGCTGTGGTGGGGGAGGAAGAGCGGCGAGCGGGGCGGGAGGGGGGAGGTTCGTCGTCCGAGTCTTCGATTTCGATCACCCCTGTTGCTGGCGCTGCTGATCTTGTTGGCGCTGAAGTGGTTTGACTCGCCGTTGCTGCCGCTGCTGTAGATGACCGCGTTGTTCTTCTCTGCGCGGCTCCATTCGTGTTGGCAGTTGCGCTAACCGGCCGAGGTACAAACTCAACACTGTCATCGCTATCCTCCCCGCCGTCGTCAAGCCTCGTCGTCTGGGGAGCAGACGTCGTCCTCGCCAACCCACCTTGTCTTCCACTCGGCGAAGAAGTTCCCGTAGGATTGGACGAAGGCTGACCCCGAATCCGTTCCAATTCCCGTTGTTTCCTACGCTCGTCTCGCTCCTTTTGCTGCCGTTTCGCTTGTTCTCGGATGTGTTTTGCGTTGTCGCCGCGCATCAGGCGGGCTAGATCGGGGTCCCAGTGGATTTGTGGATCGTCTTCGTCCGGGTCGATGATATTTCTGTTCCCATTCGGAGCAGAAGTGGAGGACGGGTTGGTCGAAGAAGAAGAAGTTGATGGCCCTGGAGTGGCTGAGCTGCGCGTTGCCCTACCCGCTGCTGTTGAAGTTGCATTCTTCGCCGTTGCCGCGGAAGAAGTCGATGGCGGAAAAGCAGAGGCGGAAGAAGAGACGGATGCGAACTTGCTACTGATGACTTTGCTGACTAGGTCGCGCGCCATGGAGAGCTTTTCCGGTGAGACTGGTGGGGGTGGGGTCAGGCTTGTTTCCCTCTCCCTTCTATCTCCTCCAGTCGCTTTGTTGCTATTCGCCTTGCTCGTGCTTGCACCACCATTGATCTGGACGAACTCAGCTACGGCCGCATCGACGTCGAAGCTAGAGGAGTGGGCCGTTGAAGAAGACGGTTCTTGCGATGGCCGCCGATATGCTGGTTGTGAAGCCCAAGCAGGTAACGAAGAGTTGTTCTTGCGTCTTCGTTTGACGCGCCGTTTGGCTGAGGCGTTGCTGTCGTCACTTGCGATGTCTAGGTCGCTACTTTGCAGAAAGTTTTCTGCCTCGTCATCGTCATCGTCTTCTGGAATGTCGCTCATTGCGTCATCATTGTCATCGTTATCGATGTGAATTGAGCCGTTCAGGTGTGGTTTCGCTTTCGATGAAGATGCGGATGATGAAGACTCTGCAGTTTGAGTAGATGGTTTTGCTTTAAATTTGGGCTTGGGCTTGCTGGGACCAGCCCTGCTAGTGAAAAAGTCCCATTCATCATCCATGACTCCTCGTACCCTTGCACCAGATGTAGCCGGTAATGCAATGCTATTGATGTCTGGTCGATGCAATGATGTTCCAAGCTAAGCAAGGTTGCTCTGGTATCGGCTTTAGGTTGTTTCGGAAACTATTCTGAGTGTGCAAGCTAATGTGTCGTAGGTCTGGTGAAGAGCTCGATGGTGTATCAAAGGGAAGATGCGGTGCGGTGTGTTACCGGCAAAGAAGAAAGATCAAAAGTGTTTGTTTGTGTGGAGAGAAAGCTTGTCCGCTGCACCCTTGAATTTTAACACGAAACGCGCAGCAAGCACGAGAGCCGCACTTTCCGCGGCGGGTGATAGTTGCCCGATTTTCCCGCTCCCTTTTTTGGACCCTTCAATAAATCGGGGCGCAACTTCATCAACGCTCAAGCCTTCTTGTGTTCTCAAAGTGACACGTTGAAGGTTGGTGTTCCTCTCTTCGAAAGTCACACTTTCCCTTCCCACCGAGCCTTGTTCCACTGATCTTCCTTTCTTTGCCCTTCCTATATCACCTGCTCTCGTTGGCAAGACTTCCGAAGCTGCTGGGCACTGATCTTGCTCGCCAACCTGACTTTTGGCTAATCACGCTCGACTACGCCTGTCCGGCCGCATTGGAGCTGAAATCCGCCCAATCTACACCAACCTTTGCAGCCCCCCAAACAACCCCGTGATACCGCAGCGATGTTCGCAGAAGAACTAGCATCGTTACGCCGTCAAGGCATTCGCTCAATCCTCTTCCAAGTGCTCAACTTTATCTCGGTCGTATCTACCGCTTTGGCAATGTGGAAAGGGCTTTCCGTTCTGACCGATACCGAGTCACCTGTAGTCGTTGTTCTCTCTGGATCGATGGAACCCGCTTTCTACCGTGGAGACTTGCTCTTCTTATCGATGCCAAGCGGACCACTCAAAGTAGGCGATATTCCAGTCTACAAAGTTCCCGGAGCCGACATTCCAATCGTTCACCGAATCATCGAAACTCACGATGCACCAAATGGAGAGCAGCTGATCTTGACAAAGGGAGACAACAACGAAAGTGACGACATCGCCCTGTACAACGGCGCAAGATGGATGAGGAGGAGCAATATGGTCGGCAAGGTTAGAGGGTACGCACAACGCTCCTACCTATCCCTATAACAAGTACAACGAGGTAACTGTTACTGACAAAACATTCTGCTCTACATTGTGGTGTAATGATGAACAGATACATGCCATACGTAGGCTACGTAACAATCGCACTCAACGACTATCCCAAACTCAAATACCTCTTATTGGGTATCATGGGTTTGTCGTTGCTCTTCCAGAAAGAGTAATAGAGGTCTCAAGGCTATTCTTCCGCTTGGCTTCTTACTTTCGCACAGTCTCGCAATTCAACTTTACTCGACCCTTTGGTCCCACCTTGCTCCTGAAACCGCATGCGCACGCTTACAAGACAAATGCCGACAAGGGAGATGGCGAATGAGAGAAAAGTCTCAGCGGCGTGATATGCATATTGATGCTAAAAAGCTACAGTTCACAGGTAAAGCAATTCTCCCATGTTCAGATAATGATACGTCCCTGAGCATCACAATTGACCAATCCAAAACAGCACTCTTCATCGTTCCCTGCCCCTCCTCCTCCTGCTTCGTCGCCTGTCGCTTTAGCAGACCCGCGCATATCAAAGCTGACACCAAGCGGTGGAGGTGAAGCCCACCTCTTCCCCTCTCCCTCTTTCTCCTCCTTGTCGACTGCTGCAACGTCCTGCTGTTTCGGTGAGCAACACTTGCTGGTTGAAGGACCGCAAGATGACCTTTGCGCTGTCGAGTCCACAGAAGCGAGTTTTGGTGGAGGACAGCACTTGCTCCCGTTGCCATTGGTTGGAGCGCAAGACTTCTTGGCAGGTTCACCGACGACCTTCTCGGCTGAAGAGTCTGCTGAAGGTCGTTGGTAAGGTGCAGACGATTGTTGCGACGGCGCGCTTTGGGAAGACGACGAGCTCGTGTGAGCCGAGAACGATGGCCTGGCATAAATGCTGGTGTTGGGAGCAAGTTCGTCCATACGCTCTCGTGGCGACTGACCCAATCTGCTACCACTGCCCATGCCGTTGCGGGGTGAGTGCGTTGTTTCATACGACGCAAAATGCTGTGAATAGGATGGCGATGCTCCTGCACCTGAGAACGAAGGCGAACGACCCGATGCAGAGGGAGGCAAAGGCGGAAACTCCATAGGCAAGCTATACCTGTGCTGCTCTGAAGTCGAAGCCGAAGACGCCGAATACTCTTCGTGCTGCCTGCGATGAGGATTTACAGAGTTGTTGGAGGGATACGAATTGCCACGCACTCTCTCGTAGTCACCGAGAGCATTGGAAGACGAGTTGTATGCAAACGATCCCGAAGCATGCTGTCTTTGATTCAAAGAACCGGAAGCTGACCAAGGCGGCAAGTGCGCGGCTTGTCTAGCGGGTGACGACGCCGGCGGCAACGGTGGTGGTGCTGTCGATCTTTGACTCGCATTGCCGTTGCTGATCGAGTTTTGCCTGCCTCCAACATGTCGTGCTTTGTAGTGTGCATCATCATTGGCCATCGCCGAGCTTGACGCTGCTGGGCTTTGCGCGTATGAAGCAGAGTTGTGATTCGCCAGCGAACGCGGGCTGAAGGATGCTGATGGTGGCGTAGGGGCCGAGAGTATCGCCGACGGGCTTGGAGTGTGCCAGGCTTGCGAGCTGTTGGCGTTCGCAGTCATATTCGGCAGCGTAGGAGGGCGGCGAGACATTTCGTATGCAGCGGCAGGAGAGCTTGCCGAGAAGAAGTGCGAAGTCATGTGGATGCCGGCTGGTGTTGCACTCGCGCTTGTTGCGTGATCTGCGGGGTTGTGCGGTCCTCCTACACGTGATCGCTTAGCATGGCGATGCGCGTCATCATGCTCCCTGGGCGACGAGGAAGAGGCCACCAAGTCAGCGGAGGGTGTTGGTGGAATGGGGATGTTGTGGTGTTGCAACACGGACCGCAAGGCCTTGATGGATTGCTGGAGGTGAGCCATCTGGGTTTCCACCTGTGCGGCTGCGACTGCCAATTGGCGATTTGCTTGCTGGATCGGTGCGCAGTGCTCGCATGTCGCAGTTGAATCACTGGATCCTGGCGTCGGTAACCCTGAACCCGTCTGCTGGTGTACTAATGTCGGCTTTACCGATGGAGACGAATGCATTTGACCCGGTGTGCGTGCTGGTGCGATAGGCACTGGGCCCGCCGTGTCATGATGTCTGGATGTGCTTGCAATCGAGGGGGACGAGCTGCGACTGAGTGAGGATGCATTTGGCGACTTGAGAGATCGATTTGTGGCGGGGTCCATATGAAGAAGTTTGCGTAGCTTATCGTTTTCGTCCTCGAGCAGTTTGACTGACTCTTCGAGGTTGGCAAGGTGTTCTGCTTTGCGTTGTCGGAATGCGCGCTGTGTCTGAAGGGCTCGAGTGGGCTCAAGCGCCATATTTGGACGTCGTCCGCGACCCATCTTGTCGAAGCTTCACTATGGTATGGGGAAACGAGAGATGGTGGAGAAAACAGAACTGGTAGGAAGGAAGGCGCCAACGCTCATGCAATGCTGGAGAGCCTCTCTTTGAGCCTCATCTGCTGTAAGACGTGTCGGTGTAAGTCAGCGGAACGAAGTGCGATGGTGAGCGAACAAGTAGATGGACAGGAACCAACAAGTGACAGGTTCTGAGTGAAGTTCGGATTGCAAGGAACACCTCTCGGATCGGAAATCGAAAAGCGTAGGTAGCAGCGACAGAACAGCACTTAGAAGCAGCAAACTCGCCAAGGATCGGTTCGGTCGGAGTCAGAGTGACAATATTCAGAAGACAGACAGTGCACCAGGGTCGTCCGGTTGTATGTGGCTAATCTAGCGGCGGCGGCGGCAGCGGCAGCGGCAACGTGGATTCGCATCATTAGCCGGCTCCAGAAATATGTGATTTTCAGACTGTCCATGGAGCAAGAGCATCTGCTCTTCTGATGTGCCTTGCATTCGGGTTGATGCGCGATTTTGTTGTTTGAAATTTTCCAAGAAGCGAGCCCAAACGAGAGAAGGGTTTCGTCGCCAGTCATTTCGCACAAGACTGCATCGATCTGGAATCATCAAGGAAGCCATAACTACTTAACTGCTTTACCGAACGAGCCGAGCGTGCTTTCGACACCAAGCAAAAGTCAGTCCAGCTACTAACTACTACAGAAGACAAGCAGCTCGGTGACAGCTAGGAACCATTTCATCGGAGCGCCAAGCCTCATTTTGTGCATGCACAGACATGGAATCCTGAAAAACCCGGCCTTCATCGTGGTCACTTTTTGGGTTGCGCAGCTCTCGCTTCTTGGTGCGCTCGCCAGGAACCACCCTCCCCCCGCGTTGTGTCACCACCGAGGATGTCCCGCGGCAAATCATGCTATACGTACAAGCATGTCATGAGCCCATGTCTGCATACAAGAGATGCAAGTCGAATCGATGCTCTTGCGGTATCCTTGTTCCGAGACACTGTCGCAAGAAAAGCTCTACCTTGAGCGGACGAAGATTCTCTGGTGTATGTTTCGCGCACATTTGACACGCGCGCTCCCTTGTTCGAGAAGACAGAAGCGGGAGTGCATCGTTGTTGCAACACGTTTGTTCCCGTCGACGACGATTGCTAAAGCCACCAACACACATGCAGCTCTTTTCAGGCATGATCGTGTGAAAAGCAGCTCACTTTAGTCGCTTTGAGTGCTCTGCTTACAATTGCACATGCGGTCACAAACAGCGAGGGCTGCAATAGCGCCATGACGAAGACCTTATGCTTCCATAGCATAGCTGATGAATCAAACGTCTGACTCGAGTGTGCATCGGCATCGGGCTCCAACCTCGCGTTCCGACTTTTCTCTTGAAACGAGAGAGAGACACAAGGCACGGTCCAGCCTTCTTGTTCTCCCTCACGTCAAAAATCCAACTCTAAAAAAGCAGCAGCAGCAGCAGCAGCAGCATGCGTGTTGGCAACACGCAACACAGCACAACGCAACGAAAGCCTCGACCAATTCTCAAGACTTGCACTTTCTGCATTTGGATGGCGCGCCGGCGAGTTGGTTGCAACAAAAGCCCGCTTCGCCAGCTAAAAACCTCAGCCGATGGCTTTCCCCACCTGACCTTGGCGCAAGCGACTCGCACTCGCTTGGCGTATTCTCGATTGCAACACCTTGTGTCTGAGCGCATACTCACCACTCTGTTCTGTGCACTTGATCATTCATCGACTGGCGACGCTTCTTTGTCCTCTACATCCTTGTCAAACACACAGCAAGGCCTTTCCAGCAGACCATCATCCACATCACACGGTGATCAGCTGAATCCGCCGATCCCAGAACGCAAGGCATCCGACATTGAAACGACATCGCCAACGTACAGTACAGAAGCACAGTGACCACAAACAATTGTGCTTGGACCGCCATACCCTCGGATCCTTCCGATCTCTATTCATCGACCCCAGCAAAAGGAACAGAAGCCTTACTGCTTGTGCGCTTCGACCGCTTTCACATCCGTCGGGACCGCACCACGCAGCACGTATTCTTGACTACACGCGTGTGTTTTACTTGGGGACATCCATACCTCAACACTTTATAAGGCTCGCCGCAACGACGTGGAACTTGGTCCTCGATTCTAATCTACCATCCACCTCTCCTCAGACTTTACCAGGTACAGCGCCGAAGCTGAAATTGCACCATGTCTTGGAAGCTTGGTAAGAGTAAGTATCGCACCATGCCGTCTCTAGCTACACATCTGATGCGAGGACGGTGTCAAGTCACAGCTGCTCGTGCCAACAGAGCACACCTTCTTCAACCTTGCTGACCTGTGCTCCCTCTCTGATCCCCACCGCATCGCCGCTTCACTACCACAGAATTCAAAGAAGGTGCCAACCTCGGCACTCGTTCACCACTCGACCGTTCGGCTACTCCGACACCAGGTAACCCAGGCAACGACGGCTCTGCTTCCTCCTCATCTGCCAACCTTGTTGCTTCCTCCGATGGCGCACCCATCCCTCGCTCCGGTCTACTGACCATCCGTGTCATCGATGCACGAGGCCTCACCCTGCCACCCGGTATGCAGACTCCGCCCGCAGTCGCAAGAGCTTTGGCACAATACAACCCCAACGCTTCCTCACTCGCACAATCCTTCGGTGGCTCGCATCGCGAGAATAGGCAGAGTATGCAGCGTAAACAGTGCTGGTGGCTGCCTTACCTGGTCCTCGAATTCGACAAGAACGAGATTCTCATCGATGCCATCGGAGGTGATGTCCAGGGCCCCACTTGGATGTTCCGTGCCCACTTTGACGTATCTCGTATCTCCGAGATCAGTTTGCAGACCTACCTGCGATCCGGTGATGGTCACAGCACGCACCAGCCTGAAGCAAGTCGGGATGGCCAAGGCGACGATGTGATGGGTGTGAGCGATATCTACCTTGGCGGTGTCAAGTTTGTTCCTGATTTCGAGAACCAGAGGACCTCTGACGCTTGGTACCCCGTCGCTGGTGGTAACGGTCAGATCCACGTCCAAGTATCGTACAGAAGCGATTCGCGCAGCTCGCTCAATATGGACGCCTTCGAATTGCTCAAGGTCATCGGCAAGGGCAGTTTCGGCAAAGTCATGCAAGTGCGAAAGCGAGACACATCGCGTATCTACGCTCTCAAGACCATCCGCAAAGCGCACATTGTCTCTCGTTCCGAAGTCACGCACACCCTCGCCGAGCGAACCGTCCTCGCCCAGGTCAACAATCCTTTCATCGTACCGCTCAAATTCTCCTTCCAGAGCCCAGACAAGCTCTACCTCGTCCTTGCCTTCATCAACGGAGGCGAGCTCTTCCACCATCTTCAGCGTGAAGGTCGATTCAACGAGGAGAGGTCGCGATTCTATGCTGCCGAGCTGCTCTGCGCACTCGAACATCTGCACGGCTTCAACGTGGTCTACCGTGATCTCAAGCCTGAGAACATCCTGTTGGACTACACTGGTCATATCGCATTGTGCGATTTCGGTCTCTGCAAACTCAACATGGGTGATCAGGAGACCACCAACACTTTCTGTGGTACACCCGAGTATCTGTCGCCGGAATTGTTGCTCGGACAAGGCTACACAAAAGCCGTCGATTGGTGGACTTTGGGCGTTCTGCTCTACGAGATGCTTACCGGTTTGCCACCATTCTACTCGGAAGACGTCAACGAAATGTATCGCAAGATTCTTCAAGACCCCTTGCGCTTCGGTGATGAAGTCTCCCCTGACGCACGCCACCTTCTCACGCTCTTACTTAACCGTGACCCAGCTCAGCGACTCGGAAGCGGCCCACACGGAGCAGCCGACATCAAAGCCCATCCCTTCTTCGCCAAACACGTCGACTGGAAACTTTTGCTGGCAAAGAAAATCCCACCGCCCTTCAAGCCCAGTGTTGCTTCGGCGATCGATACCAGCAATTTCGATCCGGAATTCACAAACGAGCCACCGATGGATAGCGTTGTAGATGACAGTCACATGTTGTCGGCCACGGTTCAGGAGCAGTTTGTTGGGTTCTCGTATAACGCACCGAACGCGTTGGGGGGTGCGGGGGAGAGCT
Source organism: Pseudozyma tsukubaensis (assembly GCA_001736125.1). Lineage (NCBI taxonomy): Eukaryota > Fungi > Basidiomycota > Ustilaginomycetes > Ustilaginales > Ustilaginaceae > Pseudozyma > Pseudozyma tsukubaensis. Next base: position 33,386 of record MAIP01000037.1, on the reverse strand, counting down.
TGAGGGATTGAAGCGGGGATAAAGGCAGGCGTATCGTATTCTTGATCTGGGATTGTAGATGGTCGCATTTGGCAAATCTCATTTATCTTTTGTTGTTCCTCTCATTCGTGATGGTGTGTGTCAACCTTTGAAGTGGTAAGAGTGAAGCGTGGTTGAGATGTTCGGAAATCGGCCTACGCGCACAGGGCCTTCTTGGAAATTTCAGAGTCTTGGACCCTTCTTTGCATTCTCTTCAAATGGTTGACCTTCTCCTCACCATCACCTCACATCGCATTTCCACTTGGGTGAAGGCTTCGACAAGTGAAAGCGCACCATGTCGACGTCGACATCCCACTCTGATCCAACCTCGTCTGCTATGGCTGCAGCAGAGTCGGCCATTCGCGACCTAACCACACGGTTTCCCGATCGAGTCCAGATTCACCTTTATCCATCTTCGAGTCTTCCTGCCGCCTTCATCGATTCTTCTTCCTCTTTGCAAGATCACTTTGCTCTCTCCAGCTCAACGTCCACCGACGCTGAGGGAGGGAGTGATCTCCCAGTGGCGCTCGTTTGGACGGTGTCGTCGCTCAAACTTTTGCGTGGGTACGGTTTGACGGGAAGCTTTACGGGGACGCTGGCCCAATTTCCGCAGCAGAATATCTTTTTGGGTTTACCGATTCAACTGTTACCTGAAGAAGTGGTGTTCTTGCTCCGCCGAGGGTTGGCGGTTGTTGTGGACGAATCGAGTTCGTATCGTAGTGCGGCGCAGACAGAAGTCAAGGAGGTGGAGGAGGGGGTGAGGAGGGACAGGGAGAGTCAACAGGTTGCTGCTTGGCATGAGAGGCAGATGCTGCGGGCGAAACATGCACATAAACGCCCTCCTGCCACTTCTACCTCCTCCGCTACTGAAAGCGTGGCGGAAGAGCCAACAAAGCAAGAATTGGAAACGTTACCATGGCACTACACCATCCCCTCCGCCTCGTCTTCCCTACCCTGGTACACTCCGACAACGTTTACCACCCTCTCCTCCGTTCAGCACATCTACCCCTTCCCCGCCACGCAGAAGGAAGTAGCAAGCGCAGGGCTATTCGAGCACCTCTTAGCGGAGGAAAAAATGTGGTGCATGAACGGCTTACGTTTCGGTGGCGCCTTCGCCGTCTATCCCGGTGACCCGCTTAGATACCATTCGCATTATACGGCGCAATTGGTGCTGCCAGAGGAAGATATTGCGTTAACGACATTGGTAGCCAACGGGAGGTTGGGGACGGCTGTTAAGAAGACGCATTTGCTGTGCCATGTCGAGCGGTTCAACCCCGAATTACACTTTAGCGCAAAAGAAGGGAAGGGAAAGAGGACAGCATTGACGTGCATCACAGAAGGATTGTTCGACGTCGCTCCACCCAGGGAGGAAGACGAAGGGGAAGGGGAAGGGGAAGGGAGAAAGTGGTTAGGAGAGGGTAAGAAGTTGGCCGAGTATAGGATCTTCAGTTTGGCCTGGGCTGGGTTCGGAACCTAGGGAACTGAACGTGTCAGAAAAGTGAAGAGCAATACAAGAGCATCCTACTGCAAGCTAAACTTTGCATCTGACAACGTTAGTCAAGTCAAGAAGCCGAGCTACGACATTGAGTGAGAACGGTCGGCAACACAGCGCAACAGATCAACGTATTTCCATTCAACAGACCGCCCACACAGGCACGAGGAGAACTCCAATGATGACAGGCGTTTGTTCATATTGTGGCTTTCCTGAACAGAGAATGGTGAAAAATGCTCTTCCTCCTCCTCCTTCCAACTCGCACACCTTAGGTGATAACAGTAGGCTCCTCCCGACCAGTAAACTCCTTCAACTTGCTCACGGCCAGCGCCTGTTCAATCAGCGGCTTCAAGCCCACCTGCGCATCCGCCGCAAACTCCTTCTCGTCATTCGAGTACTTCTCCACATACAACCTAATCGTTGCACCCGCCGACCCCGTTCCACTCAACCTGAAAATAATCCTACTACCATCAACAAACTTGATGTACAACCCCTGGTTCTTACTTACGCTTCCATCGATGGGATCGGTGTAGCTAAAGTCTCCGCTTTCTTTCACCTCGAATTCGCCCAATTTGGTACCGGCAAAATCGGGCGATTCAAATTGGGAGCGGAGGTGGGCCATGAGTTTGTTCGCCCCATCCGAATCGACTTCTTCGTAATCGTAGCGGGAGAAAAAGTTGCGTCCGTACGTCTTGTAGAATTGGATCAAAACGTCCTGGACGGAGGTGCCCGGCTTTTCCTTGTTCGCAACGGCAAGGATGGAGAGCCAAGCCATGACGGCCCAGAGACCGTCCTTTTCGCGAATGTGATCGGATCCGGTACCGAACGATTCTTCACCGCAGATGCTGAGTCGACCAGCATCCATGAGGTTACCAAAGAACTTCCAGCCGGTGGGGACCTCGAAGCATTCGTATCCGTTCTTAGCGGCGACGCGGTCAATCGCGCCGGAAGTAGGCATGGATCGAGCCAGACCCTTAATGCCAGACTTGAAGTAAGGGATGGTCTTCTGTGCCCATTCAGCAATGATAGCTACCGAATCGGAAGGGTTGACAAAGGCACCCTTGCCAATGATCATGTTACGATCACCATCACCGTCGGAAGCGGCACCGAACGAGATGTTTTCCTTCTCAACTGCATCGACGAGCGACTTGGCGTAGGTAAGGTTTGGGTCGGGGTGGCCTCCGCCAAAGTTCTCGCTGGGTACGCAATTCTGAATCGACGACTCGGGCAGGCCAAACTGCTCAACGAAGAGCGCACGACCGTATGGTCCCGTAACACCGTGCAAGGCATCAAAGCGAACAGTGAAATCCGAGGTCTGAAGGAAGTTCTTGATCAGCTCAAAGTCAAAGATCTTGCCGAGGTACTCGACGTAGTCCTTGACATTGTCAATAATCTCAATCTCGAGCTTGCCAAACGTGGTGGAGCCGATCTTGGAAAGGTCAACTTCGGGGCCTTGGACGATCTTGTATTCCGAGATGGTTTTGGTAATTTCAAAGATCTTGTTGGTAACGCCTTCGGGAGCGGGGCCTCCGTTTTCCATGTTGTACTTGATACCGAAATCGTTTTCGGGTCCACCGGGGTTGTGCGATGCGGTGAGGAGGATACCACCGGTAGCCTTGTACGATCGGATAACGTGCGAAGCGGCAGGGGTGGAGAGAATACCATCGTGACCGATGATGAGCTTGGAAACACCGTTACCGGCGGCGATGCGGATGATAGCCTGGATAGCAGGCTTGGAGAAGTATCGACCGTCACCACCAACGACGAGGGTGGAACCAGCAGCACCGGTGGGGATGGCAGACAAGATGGCTTGCACAAAGTTCTCGGTGTAGTGCTCCTGGGCAAAGACCTTGACCCTCTTACGAAGACCGGAAGTACCGGGCTTCTGGCCCTCGAAGGGCTTGGTTTGAACAGTGACCGCAGACATGTTTGTGTGGGATGAAGGAGAGGGGGGTGATTTGTGGATGGTGCAGAAGGAAGAAGCGTCGACGAGAAGGGAGCTGTACAGTACTTGATTCTTCTGGACGTTCGACTCAACTGCAACACCTCTACGCATTCGGACGCACAACACACACAACCACAACACGCAGGGTTCGACGAACGAATGCTTGGAGTTGGTTCTGCGCTCTCCTCTCCCGTTGGATGCACTGTCAAGGGAAGAGCTGGGAAATCGAGTTGTCTGTGCGCACGATTTCGAATTTCTACATCAGCGGCGCCTAAGAGATTCAACGCCACTCGAGCCGTGCTCTCGGCGCTCAGACCAGTCGATCTGCGCTGCAGCTCACAGCTGTCGAAATTTGTATCGTCGCCGGTGTGCGGTGCGGTGCGGTGCGGTGCGAGCTCGGTGTGTCGAGAACAGCGCGGGAATCCAAATTTTGGGATTATTATAATTTGGACCCGTGCTCTAGAAGTCCTTCCGCAAATGGACGTCCGCTCTTGGCCTATATTCCTAATGTTAGTTTACTGAGCTAACATCTCTTCGAAATTTAGAATGGATGGTAAGGCCAAGAAAACACGTGATGGGTCGCGAGACGGGAATTGCGCTGCGCCGACTGAAAAGCAAGCAAGACGTGCAACTTGATTCGATGTGTGTATTTCGCAAAAGTGACAAGAAGAGGATTTTCCATGCATCAGGTCAACACAGATGAATTCCGGTCGGCCATCTCTTTCGTGCAGCTCTTCTTAAAACTCATCGCACACAGCATGGTGCGAAACGTTCTGTTGATCGTCATTGCGATGCCAAGATAGAGTGTTAAGCATCCGCGGCATTGGCTTTCCGAATCAAGGATGGGCCGTCCCTCAGCATGAATGGTGGGTCTAGATTGCTAGCCTACCGGAAGCTCCGCGCCGGTCATCACTCACTGTGCCAAATCTGCTGGTGCCATTATCATTGAAAAGCGTCCTCGTGCACTCATGCTGTCTGCGCCGTTTGTGGCTGAATCCTTGGAAAGCATGCTCGCCTTTGCTGAGACTGGAAATAGGCTGTGCTAGGCTTTTTAGCTGCCGAATTTCTGGAGCCTTTTTTTAGTTTGCCTTTTCCTCGAAATGAAATGAATTCGCTACCAATGCGTGCGCTCAACTGCTACACAGACATCGGAACCCTTTCGAAAACAAAAAGACGCTCGATTAGCCTGCATAAGAGCCTGCGGGCCGCGAGACCAACACTTTGGCGCCATGTGTTGTTTTCGTACACACCTCCACCTTTCACTATCAGCACTCATGACCACAAACAAGGCCTTGCTATTGTAGTTGATTCCACAGCTTCTATGCGACAATCAATGCAGTGCTGAGGGCCAGCATTCGTCATGGATCAACTAGCTCAGAATGCTCAATGTTGCAAAGAGACACAAAGTGAGGTCAAGATGCGAAAGAAAAATCTGTGGTCAACTGCGCAGTACAAAACTATACCCCGATTGTGTCGCCGCTTTGAACCGATTGTGTGCCACTTTGCTCCCCACTCAGCTCGGAACATCCGCTGTGATAAGTACAGGTCGCATTTGACCGTATGTGTGTGTCTGAAACAAGATTGGGCATTGAGCATTCTAAGGCGCGCTGCGCAGCAGACGGATGATTCCTTGTGACTGGTCAAAGGCGAGAAAGGCAAAGCAAAGACAAGCAATATGCAATGCAAGGCTAAAATGGCCCCGCAACCAAAAGAGCACAGTCTCGCCTCTTGTGCCATATCGACTTTGAAGCCTTTGCAGATCTCGGAATCGCCGTTCCACACTTGTCCCTCATTCTCCTTACCCGCCAAGCCAAAGTGGTCCTCTCCTCACGCCGTCATCGCCTTCCCATCATCCACTTCGATCATATCATCTGCACGGCCGCCTGTTTCCACCTCGCTACTTCAGCTCCAGCAACCAAGGACCGCAGTTCTCCTCAGCAACTTCGACATCAACGAAGCGAGCCTCAACTACCAGCGACTCGCAGCTCCCCGCCTCTACCCACTACCGACAGCCAAGTAGCCGGCAACCATCGATAACTATCAGCCAAGTAGGTCGTCCAGCAAAGATACACTACGAGCCGCCTATTCGACCACTTCGCCAGATCGATATCCACTGCAGGACACATCATTGACCGACGGATCATTGCTTACCCTTGGTCACTGCGATTCTCGAAGCATCTCGCGTCCACTCAGAGGAAGGAGCTTCGACAAAGCTACACTGGCCGTGCGTCAGACTCTCCGCATTCCGCATTCAGCTCAACCAAAGTCCATCCGCTTCCCTCGCTTCGCGTCCCCAAATCGCTTGGCCCTCACGTGGCCACCTTGGACGCACACACTAATCTTGTCTCCACCATCTATCCTCAAGACGTCCAGAACACTACATCATCTGTAGGGCAGCTCTGACCCGTGTAAGTTGGCACAGAGCAGGAGTGGGCAGCTCCACTTCGAACAAGCGTTCTGCCTAACGACGTCGCCTTTCGACTTGGCCAGCTAGCGCACACAAGCGACTGAAGCAATCTTCAAAGATGAAGCGGTGGAACAAGGTCAAGCAGCAGCTTGATGCCAAGCGCGATGCTTCCAGCTCCAACAATGATGCCCCACCATACATGGGGGGCGGCATCTCATCCGCTTCCTTCTCCGACCTACGCCAGCTCAGATCCAACGGATCCTTCGATCGCAACGGTCTCTCCAGCTCAAGTCTCATGCCACCAATGAAGAAGAGTGCCAGTCGAACCTCACTCGATATCCCCGGTCGTCTCAGCAACATGATCAACAAATCCACCTCGAGCCTGGAGCTGAGCTCTGCAGCCGGTTTCAGCAAATCTGTCAATGCGTTCCGCAAGTTTCCCAGACCAAGGAACAGGACCACCAGCAACAGCTTTGGCGCGACTGATGCAGCATCAGGTACATCTCCCTCAAAGTTGACAAGTCCTCGCAAGTGGGCCAAAAACCTGCTCAACCAGGCAGGTCCCAGCTCTAATCACCTCGAAACAGCCCAGCAAGCACGAGTTCGTGCTGGATCAGATGCTTCCCATCCATCACCTGCACCTGTCAGCAGTCTTGTGCTCGCACATCCGGGGCATTACGACGCACCGTCTACATCGCGCCAAGTTTCCACACTCGACTCAGGTCTGCAGCGCAACACGTCGTCTGGCGGTAGATCAGCCAGCATCTACTCTTCTCATCTCAGTTCGGCTTCTCGGTCTACTCCCGACTTACATCACAGCTCGATCACAAGACATCGAGACAACGGCGCGCTGCTGATGGATCTCGCGGGTCCTTTGCCATCCATCACACACCGTGAACACGGCAACTCACCCTTGGTCGTTCGCAACCTCGACGAGGCTCCTCGTGGCACATATACCCCTTCCATCCCTGTCGCTCCAGCTTCTGCTCAACTGCGGACAGTCTCGAAACTGCGCAATCCTTGGTCTGCCTCGCCTGCGAATTCACCGCAATTGCAACGAGGCGAAGAAGATGATATCGATGCTTCTATCGCTCATGATCGCTCCAATAATCAGCTCGATGCCGGAGAGCAGGCTGTTCTCGACATGCTCGACTCTGCTTCGGGCGTTGCAAGCGCTCTATCTGCGCCTGTACCACCTACACCGTATCAGACGGCTACGCCAGGCACACTGGCCAGATCTCGATCTTTTGCGACCACCACAAGATTCCACAGCCCGGCTTCAGAGTACAGCCAGGACTTCAGGTCACCACACTTGGCGGGCACCTCATCTCCTGGCGCTAGTGTTCGAGAGGCTATCCGTCAACGTGAGCTTCTCGACTCGGCTGCTTCCAACAACGCTGTAACACGGACCCAAATCTCAGCAAGTCGATCAGCTCTGTCTCCCAGAACGCTTGCCTTCCTCAATGCAGGCCCGACAGGCGACATCGAGCCCATTCGCTCCAGCCAGACCTCTTCCGCTTCCTTCTATCAGCGCGACTCGGCTTTGCACAGCAACGACACAAAGACTACGAAGGCTGTCCCATCTGCCAAGCGTATTTCGCGAGTGCCCGTGCCAAGTGCTGATGCCCAAATGCTTTCGCCACCGACTTCGGCAGCTTCTGTTCAATATCTTCGACGAGGCACAGCGGCGTCCACAACATCGCAATTGCCCATCTCACCAATCGATAGCAGCCTGCTTGGCTCTTCAGCTCACGCTACAAGTCTGTGGAGCAGACCTTCGAACGGGCCCGACACACCATCGACAACGCAAGACTCTCAATCTCCCATGCCGTGGTCCGCATCCTCGCTGGCACCTGGCAAGTGGCCATCAAGCAGTCAGCCGGGTCAGCTTCATCGGTTTGGCAGCAGAACCGGCATGTATGCTCTTGAGCCTGTAGTGACGCCGAGCGAACAAGAAAGTCAAGACTCACTGCTCGTGTCCGCAGCGAAGCCAAAGCTGACTCGCAACCAGACCGACTTCACTGCCGCGACAAGTATCTTTTCAGGCGACGGTCTGCGTTCACAGACCAGCTTACAAAAGGATGCGATTGTAGAGACTACTTCGAACGTAGGCGTTGAAGCCGACGCAGTGACTACGGATTCCGTCCTGAGCGTTCCGGCTCCGGCAACCCGTCCGTTCTCCCACGCAGGGTCGGTCAGTAGCTCCTTGGCTGCGATTCGCGGCATATTCAGCAAGGCCGCATATTCAGCTGCTGCATCAACAGGTCCAGCGTCTCGACCGTCGTCTGCTACAGACGCAGCCCCATCAACTTCTGTGGCTGCAGCAGCCAAGGAAATGGAACAGCGTTCTTCTCTGTCCAGACCTACCAGTCCGGAGAAGCTATCCATTCCATCCTCACCGAACAAGGCCAAGGACCTCATCAAGATGTTTGAGAGCAACTCCGCCAGTGCAACGCCTCTGGAACAGTCTCCCTCCATCTCTCGCACCGGCACGCCAAGAAGCAAGGTATCGCCAACAAAGTGCGGCACACCTACCGCCAACAGTCTCAACAACACTCCTAAAAGACAGGCTCCTCTCACGCTTTCTATCTCGAGGTCAAATCTTGGTGGTCTTGCAACATCGGTCTCTGCGATGGAGCTTGCAACGCAGGAAGCTTCGCCCATCGATACGAAGCTCAGGGCTCAACGCATGGAAGCCGGTCGCTTCAGATCACGCCGGGCTGGGCTCATCGGCGTCGGTGGCGAAGGTGACGATGCGAGCTTCGGAGGCTATCCGGGTGACAGTGGGGATGATGGAGGCGATGAGAATGCCGCTCCAAGCAGCGTTGTCAGTGCCACTCGTAGCGCAAGCGGTCGCTTTCGCTCGCTCGGTGTTGCGTCGCAACATTCAAGATCGCAGTCGAATCCCAACGACATTAGTGGTAACGCCCTTGCTAGCGCTCCATTGACAGCCCCAGCGAGACACAGTCCGAGCGGCAGTCGTGACTCTGCGTCGGGTCACAACAGGGATGGTTCTGCTGGAACAAATCAGGGCAGTCTGGGAAGAAAAGGTGCATTCCGCAACAGCGTCATTGGCTTCATGGGTGTCTTGTCAGGCCGACCTCCGCCTTCAGAAGGAGCAGCGAGCGGCAGCGGCGAACGTCGACCCAGTGCTACTTCGTTGGCGCCAGGATTCCTTGCGGACAGGCGTCAGAGCACCAAATCGGATCAGGATGACAACCTCAGTACCGCTAGTGCCGCCACGCAAGGCACTACCGCCTCGTACCGTCGCAAGAAGGAAGAAGGCAATCTGCCTTTGACCAGTGCTACTTCTATCGAGATGTGCGGCGAGCAGCCTGGTATCCGACCGCTCCGTGCAGGTGTGCTGTACTACTTCAACGTGCATGATCCCAACCCGAGATGGCTGCGCGTCAAAGCTGTACTCCTTCCTTCTGCTGTCGCTATGAGCTGGATCCCGTCAGGTGGTGGACGAGAAAACGTGGTTCTGGATCTTCGAGCCTGCAGGGAAGTACACTCGGTACCCAGCCCTGATCATCCGAGCAGTGCGGCTGATATTGGAGCTGCGAGTGCCCGCAGACAAAATTTGGGTCAGATTAGCCCCTTCCAGCTCATCTTCGACGACGGCATCGAGCGCCTAGCTGCCGACAGCGCCAAAGATCGGGTGCAATGGGTGTCCTCCGTGTGGGACGTCACCGGCACAGGTGGTAGTCCTCGTCCTGAGAGCACACACGATTCTGCTCTGGCTAACTCGGGCCACGATACCTCTCGCTCGAGACGCGCCGATGCGTCGCCGAGGAGCCGAGCAAGAGGTCTCGCTGATGCAAGTCCTGGACGTCAACGCATTCCTTCACTTGGCGCCGGAGCTATGGGCTCGTTATCACCGAAGAGGCCTGCATCGATGCGTCCCGAGTCCACCGGTCATGAGGAAGCAATCGACCGCATTGGTTCCATCTGGAAGAGCGAGTTGTCGTCAGAGTTGACATCCAAGGAGATGCAGCCTAGCTTTGGCGAGGCTTTTGCGGCAGCAGCATCAGGGCCGCCTCCTCTCCCTCCGAAGGAGCCAAAGCCCTCACCTGCAACCAGTAAGGCCATCGCCACTGCGGCAAGTCCTCAACAAAACCCAAATGCAAACGTTTCAAGCCCAGCAAAGACGTCCATCGTCGCCATGCCCATATTGGTACCAACAGCGCCAATCTCGACCAGTCCTGTGCGATCGAAAGTGCGCAGCTGGCAACGTCCGCCTCTGGATTTGAGTACTGGCTTCGTTCACGACTTGACGCCCAAGACACCGACCTTGGTGAAACCTGATACCGAACCTATCCGTTCGACGCCTGCTTCATACTCTGACGACAAAAGCACGAATGCGTCGGTATCAGAGAAAGCAGCCAAGTCGTCGGCGACTGAAGAGAAGATGGCTTTCATGCCCGTGATTGATGGCGATCGTCAAGACATGGATGACGCTATGCCAATCGCTGGCGACCAATCACCTGCCGCATCCTCACCCGATATGGATGGCTACGAATCCGCACGTTCACAAGGCAGCCTGGTCGACGAGTTTGGACCCCGTACTCCGGTCAGCGAGGCTGTTTTCAATTGGTCTCGACTGGATAAGGAGTCTGATCTGAACCCAAGCGATTCGGCCTCTCAGCGTCCCGCAAGGAGCGAATACGGAACGATCAAAAGCACTGTATCCGCTTCCGAGCGCAAAGGAAGCTCGCGCAAGAACGGCGAGAACGGTGACAGCGATGCAGCTGGAAAAGTCTCTCAGCATGAGACGGACGCAACACCAAAGTCAAGCGACGGACGTACTCCAGCTCAGCTGCTGAGGGACAGCATTCTCGGCACTTCGCCTGACAACGCGTCCGCCTCCGACGCCTTCTTCAATGCCTCGCCTGCCAGTCGCAAACGTCTTGGCACCGTCATTGAAGAGACACAGTCGCAAGCTCAAAGCACCAGGCTAAATGGCTCCATCCGTAGCACTTCACGTAGCAAGCTTGAGGAGTTGGTCGTCAAAGCTGTCGGAAACGGCTCAATCAGGTCACCGGCAGCCAAGAGCGCCCTGTCCATCGTCTCTAGCGGCGGCAGCATCAACTCGCAAGACGTTGGCAAGCTCCTCGAGTTTCTCGAAGAACAGCAGAAGGCGCGCCTATCTCGAGAGAAAGAGCTGGAAGATCAGGTTCGAGAATTCCAGAAAGTGGTGTCTGACCTGCAGAAGAAGAACTCTACAAGCAGCTCGCTTCGGTCTGGACCGCATAGAAGGAATTCGGGCTCGACTGTTGGAGCCGACAGCAAAATGACAAGCAAGTCTGCACGAGACTCGGAACTAGCAGCTATGCAGGAGAAGCTCGACAAGGTGCTCGACCTTGTCACCAATGTCGTCGCTGCTCCGTCAGTCCAGAGGCGAGCAAAGAGTGAGGCTGGTTCGATCTTGGACACGCCCCGCGTCGGAGATGGTGAGGCGGATGAGGCGGAGCTGGCAAGGGTGGAAGGCGTGCTTGCCAAGCTGCTTCGGAGGATGCAGCTGTCTGAAGATGCGACCATGTCGCCAAGATCACAGAATCTGGTCCGCGCAGCAGTCATGTCCCGCGATCCGACCATCATGGACGAGTGGGACCACATGCCTGTCGAGCTCAGGGGTACAGAGCTCATCAAGTCGATGGAGGATCGCGCCAAGCATGGCAAGGACGGACGCCACGAAGCCATCAAGACGGATTGGGTGATGGGCAATGTAGCCAAGGATATGGTGCGAGGATCGAGTGCACCAGGCGCAACAGAGGAGCACGTGGGAACACCAATCGATGCCGAGCTTGATCCAAGGAGGCGCTTCTCGGCGTCGATGCCTCAACGCGTTCCTTCAGGGGCAAGCATCCCTACGAGCCTGTCCACCACCGACCTCGACAACGCATCCATGATGAGCCGCATCCCACCACGTAGCTGGTCATCTGAACGTGGCGTTCCATCCCCACCGCCCAACTCGGAGTGGGATGCCAAGTCCATCATCAGCCGGCCAGCATCACGCGCGACCACCCACCTTGGCGTTGCTGGTCGTGCACCTGCTCAGAACTTCCGCATGCTTGGCGATCCAGGTTCTGCGCAAGCCACACCCCGTCCGGTTATGGTCAAGTCTGAACCGAGCTACGGATCTCTCGACATGGAAGCGGAGATCCGCAGAAGGCGAGCACAGCAGCAAGCTGTGAGTGGATCGCACCATCCCACCGCTCAAGGTGGTGGATGGTATACACCGAAAGTGGCGCAAGCATCTGGCATGGAAGCGCAGGAATCGTCAAGCTCCGTTACAGCCGAAATGCCGCTGAACGTCGATAAGCCTATGCCGCCGACGCCTAGCGTCCGATGGGCTGTCGGAGATGTTGTCCAAGAGGCCGATCCCACGGCAAAGAGCGCCATTGCGAATGCCGAGAAGACACCCGATGGACTTGGGTTGTCGATGTCGGCAGCTGCTGTTGGAGAGGCCAAGTTCTCTGGACCGCCTCCCACACCTGGCGTAGGCTACACAGCAAGCGCATCCGGTGCATCGGAGCTCGGCACACCCAATGGCGAGCTGGCGACTATCTTGCAGGCGCTCAAACAGAGTGAACTCGCACGACAGACGCAGCTGCAGCAGCAAACCGAGATCTCGCGCTACCTCAACGAGCTCAATGCTTGGCTCGAGCGAGATGTGGTGGATCGTTCGAAGGAGTGGCGTACGCTGGCTAGCGGAGTTACGCAGCTCCATGACGAGTTGAAGGCGCTGAAGGAAGGCAAGGCTCTGCCGATGCCGACTTCGATGCCGACTTCGATGCCGACTTCGATGGCGATGCCTTCGGCGATTGTGGGTGCTGATTCTCCTAGTGCTGTCATCACTGGTGCACAAGGCACCGACGGTGCCGGAGAGGCTGTGCTCAATCCTCATGGAGAGCAGGCAGGGCCGCCATCGCTTCTCCGACCTGGATCTACTGGTGCTGGGCCGGCTGTGACCGAAAGAGGTCATCTCGGTGCAATTCCTTTTGGAGGGCCTGAGATGACTGTGTTGGGTGACAGTGGCAATGCTCCACATGCGCATCGACGCAAGCCAACAGGAACGCGCAAATGGAACGAACGACGCAGCGAGTCGCCCGCTGCCAGCGACGCCGACAAGTCCTGGTACCAGCCTGACGAAGCAGCCGAAGCTAATGGTGGCGGTGTGAAGAGCAGCTTCAAGTCCAAAGCAGCCAAAGCGGCCGTCGCAGCCTCGGGAGCGTTGCTGATCCGACAAGCGCTACGCGAATGGGAACGGTTCAAGGTCATGCAACGCGCTACGGGTCAACCTGAAGATCCTCTACCAGCAGAAGCGACGGGAAACCCTGCGATCGACAGCCAGCTTCCTCTTCCCGATCCTCTCCTGCATCAACTCAAGGACGCTGCGGATGGGTCGGACAACCTTCGCATTGCAGAACTCGTTCGTCAGTCTGCTGAAGCAGGGTACGGTACGCAAGCGATCATCGAGTTGACGAGGCATGTTGAGAGTAAAGCGGAGGAAGCTGGTCACAATGCTGCAGCGGAAGAGGGAGGGGAAGGTGATTCGGAGGGGGAGACAGTTGTTCCCATGCCTGCTCCTTCGCCTGTTCACACGCGCTTTGCGGAGGTAAGCGATGAGTCGCTTGAGTCGGAGCATAAGGCTGAGACGAAAGCGAAGAGCGATGATGGGGTGATGAACATGGCTACTCCCATTCCAGCCCGTGTTGTGGCTGCCAAGGAGAAAGCTGCTGTTGCTGCGAAGGCCAAGGAGACTGCAGCGTCGGATGCAGCAGCTGAGCCGACGTCAGGTAGCGGACCAACGACCGAAGCGCTTGCCCTGGCAGTGGAAGAGATTCTCAAGCACCTTCTCTCGACCAAAGAAGAAGCCAAAAAGAAGCAGACCGAAGCGGAAGCAATCGAAGCCGCTCGCAAAGCTGCCGAAGCCGAACGTGAAGCTTCCCTTCTCACCCTCAAAGAACAGCAAAAGTCGGAACTTGTCGACTTACTCTACTCTCGTATCGCAGCCGACAAAGCGGCCGAAGAAGCGAAACAAAAAGACCTCGACCCGAAATCTGCCATCGAATCCCTCGTGGCCGCGATCAACGCTCAGAAGGAAACGGAACTCAAACATGCCGCTGCCGCCGATGCTGCACTGCGTCAAATGACATCTGAACTTCTCAAAACGACGAGCGACCAAAACCAAAAAATGGTCGAAGCGGTCAATGCGGCTAGTCGAGAGATGCTCAAGACCAACGTTAAGGAGCATGCAGAGGAGTTTAAGCGGCTGTTGCATAAGGAGGTGACGGGTATGTTTGAAGATGTGGGCAAGATTAGGGAGGCTAAAAGGCACTTGGAGTTTGAAATTGCTGATTTGTGGAGTATTAAGAGTAGGCATTTGCAACAGCATGGTGGTGGTGCGGGGCAGGGGTTGATTGGGTATGGAAGCGTGCCTGGTGGGTTTCCGACGTCACCGCAGCAGCAGGTGGGGGGACAGTTTCATCATCCTGCGTCGATGCCCATGCCTATGCCGATGGGGATGGGGATGCCTGTGCCTGTGGTTGCGCATCCTCCGGCACAGATTGTACCGATGGCGATGCCACAAGCGACGGTAGCGGCTCTTCAACCGGTCGGTTTGACAGGGGTGGATAGTTTGAGGGCGCAAAAAAAAGCGGTGAAAGCGGCGTTGAAGCAGGCTGTAGCTGAGAGTACGCCTCCCCCTCCTGCGGCGGCTGCACCTGCTCCTGCTCCAGCGGCGGCTGCTCCAGCGCCACCAGCAGCAGCGGCTCCAGCTGCACCGGCAAACGGATTCCTAGCCAAGCGAAAAGACGTCCTCAACCCCTTCAGTATCAATTTTGGCCCTCGCGCTCCTCCTGCCAAGTAACAAACCTCGCACGCTGCTTTTGTCGCGATTAGTCTCGGGAGCAATATGACATCGATTTCGTACGATACCCAACATAGAGATTCAATCAATCCAGCTGTCGTAACTTAGTTGATAAAACCTTAAAGCGTATCGTGTGTCTTGAGGACGGCGGGGGAAAAGGGGAGAAGTGTGCGACGCCGAGATGAAGAGAGATTGCGCCTTTGATGTGTGATCTGTTAGAGGGGAGGTGTGCGTGCTGGCGGGTGGCCTGTGACGTTGACTAGGCCGCTCACAGTGGTGTCTGCATCCCAGCATGCCCCTCCTCAAGCATTGCACCATCCAAGGACAACAAGGACTGCGCGCGCGATAAAAGCCCTGATACCTCTCTCACGACTCGGTAGTGAAACGCGACACGCAAACTCAGTCAAAAGTCAAGTTAGAGTACAAACGAATCGACGTTCCCCATTGCAAAAAGTCAAATGTGAATGCGTCGAAAAGCCAATCGAAGATGTGTCTATGGATGTAAGGTGGATACTGTTACAAAGTGAGAATGGCACGGCGCTCAGGGCTCTGGACTTTGAGAGTCGGCGCTGAAGGCGGCTTTAACCTGTGCTGCTGTCGAGCCTCCGTTAGGGCTACCGTTGGCTCCAGTAGGAAGCAAGATACGCCGACGTGCGTTGATGAACCAGTTGCTTACTTGGGATAGCGTCAGACCTGTCATGCTGCACAGCGAACGTTTTTCATCCTCGGTTGGGTAAGGGTGGCTTGCGTGTTCGAGAAGCCATGATTTGAGGAGGTCAGTGACGGGTTTGGGCAGCTTGCCTCTACGACGTGGGGGAGGGGCGATGCCGGCGGAGGGTCCAGGAGGTACGTGGGCAGCGGGGACCATGATCGGGCGTCCCATATGTCCGAGAGGTCGAGGCATGCCAGCGTGAGGATGCATATCGCGTGGATCAGGCATGTAGTCTCCGTGTCCATAAGAGCCTCCCCCGTATGGTCCGCGTGCGTCGTGATGCCTTGATCCGGGGTGTGCGCCCATGCCGGGTGAAGGGATGGCCATAGGACCAGCGCCGTTTGATCCCTTAGGAGGGTACGATCCAGCATGAGGCGATCCGTAGGGATCGTATGGGTGGTCTGCGTATCGTGCTTTTCCACCTGCTGAGCCAATGGGACCGTGGTAGTAGTCATCCATCTCTGGATCCTGAATGCGTTCACGTGCAAAGTAGAGGCGGCGATCCGGGTAGAAAGGCTCTGAGTAGGCATGCGGCTCGGGAGTGGGGCTCAGCCTGTCGATATGTGAGGCTTCCAAAGGTGGAGTGTAGCGACCACGAGAAGCTGCTTGTGGTGGTGCTGCTGCTGCGGCAGCGGCTGGCGGCGGTGGTGGTGGGTATCGAGAAGATGGTGCAGCACGAGAAGACAATGGAGGCAATTGTGGGCGCATGTCGGCACCAAAAGGCGGTGGAGATGGTCGTCTCGAGTACGATGAATGTGGTGTGCTGCGGCTGTAAGGGTCGTGCGAGGAAGGGGCCTGGGGTGGAGGCAACGCTTGACGTGGAGCATAGGAAGGCGAGCGTGGCGAAGGGGCAGGGCTGTATCGATCCGATCTGCGTGATGGATGGTATGGATGTCCAGATGGTGTTGTTGCCTCATGACCGCGGTGGTAGGCCGTGCGAGAAGTAGAGGGCGAAGTAGGATGAGCATGACGAGGAGAGTAGTGCGGATCTTCGGAGCGAGGATCTACATAGCGACCGGAGTAAGCAGCATCTCTTGAATAAGAGCCGGCATAGGAGCGTTCAGGAGACTCGCCACGTTCCCTTCCACGGTAGTATGCGGATTCGGGATATGCGCCTCGTGCGGGAAAGTCGGCCGGCGGTGCGGCAGCATACGCGTTACCATTCCTATCACCTCTGTCGACACGGTCAGCCATGCCTCGTCTAGCACCTAGATCCGACGAGATGCTGTGTTTGCGCTTCAAGCTAGAAGCACCGGCAGGCGAAAGTTCGCGCTCTCGGTGCACGGCATGCGCATCACGAGGATCACGATAGGCAGACTCGCGGAAGGAGGCTCTAGGGCTGCTGGCGTAGTCACGGGCGTAGGCGGAATGAGGTGCGACAGCAGCGGCTACGGATGATGCGGAAGCTGAAGCAGGCATGGGTAGATGGGGACGTCGACCGGCAACATGGGGACTGCCGCGATCGGAATGCATATCCCATTCTGCAGAGTGATTTGAGATCCTTCCGGCTGGAGAAGTAGGTCTACGCAAAGCTGGTGGTGGCGATGGCGGACGACGTGCGCCGAGGTCGGATTTATCGATCGAGGTCATTGCTGCTGTCGAACGAGGAAAGCTATGACGATCCGACCAGTTGGATCGAGGGGAGAAGCGATCAGGCTTTTGTGTATCGATAGCGGTGGACGGTGGAAGATGATCAATGTCGTGTGAGGCGAAAGAGGTCGCAGCCGTGCTGACCGAGCGTCGATCAAACGTATACTCAACCGAGCGCGCAGAAGGTGCAAAGGGCGAGCTGTGAGGATCGTTTGATGACACGGGAGCCGTGCCGAATCTTTCGCTGGGTGGGCCGGCGTTGGAGCTGATGCGAGGTGAAGGAGCTCCAGGTACGGGCCTATTCGCTAGGTATGGAGTGTTGTTGATGCTTGGCAGATAAGGACTGATCTGCTGATCGCGGAGACTACTGGTGGGTCTGAAAGTGAACGAGCTGGCCATATTGCGACCGGCGATGCCGGATGGGTAGTGTTTATCACGCAAGGGAGGAAGTGTTATAGACTGGATTCGACGCGCTAATCGATGCGGAAGAGGTCGATGCTGGTCTTCCGTGCAAGGCGGCGATCTGCGGTAATCAGTCTGCGGATCCTCTCGCTGGAAGAACGGTGACGACGTCTACACCAGTAGGGGTGCAATGTTGGCTATTGCGATGATAAACGTCGAAGCGAAGAGATAAGAGAGAGCAGCAACCAGTGCCAAGGGATGGTACAGAGTCTGTGATGGAGGTCGAGAAAGAAGGTAGCGGTCCAACCAAGAGATGACGAATGGTATCACGGAAGAGAGAGAGAAGCGGATGGAGAAAGGCGGATGGCGAACCGGAGACCAAGTGTATAAGCAAAGGATGCAGCGTGGCGCATCAACAATGGGAAACAAAGAGAGAGGGACTCGCACCGAATCGGCGGTGAGGCAGCGGGCGGAGGTCGAAATATGGTAGAGAGTGCGAGCGAGCGGTGATGGAAATTGGGTGGTGATGATGGAAGAGACGATTGGATGGATGAGCGGGAGAGACAGACGGATGAGGAATAAAATCGACGGCGTAGCCAAAGGAAAGAGAGAGAGACAGACACGGTGACAGAGTCGGAAAGAGAGAGGGAGAGCGAATAATGGCTCAGTTAGAAGATGAGCAAAGGGGAAAAGGAGCGGCGTCGGCGGCGGGGCGGAGAAACGAGGCAAAACCAAAGTCGAAGTGACAAAGAGAGCCAGACAGCCAGAGAGAGAGAGAGGGCCAAGCAGAAGGAGGAAGACAAGGCGAAGGCGAAGAGGAAGGCGACGGAGATGGATTCACCGAAGCGAGAGGCGTCAGATGCACTTGTGGCTGTAATGGCTGGCTGTCAAAACCAAATCCAAGGAAACGTCAGCCAAGTCAGACAGACTCAGGGACACGACAGCATGCGACAGCTCAACCACACGGAAGAAAAACACAGAGAAACAAAGAAAAGACAAGGCACAACAAGCGCTTACATGCAGAATTCAATGATTGCATCCAACTCCATTTTCCATCTTCCAACCTCGACTCAGCGCGCTGAGTGTCAAACCAGCCAAGACAGAGAGCCAAGATTTTCCAACAGAGCTCAGCTGCTGCCAG
The DNA here is from genome assembly GCA_001736125.1 of Pseudozyma tsukubaensis. Taxonomy (NCBI): domain Eukaryota; kingdom Fungi; phylum Basidiomycota; class Ustilaginomycetes; order Ustilaginales; family Ustilaginaceae; genus Pseudozyma; species Pseudozyma tsukubaensis. The sequence goes on along the minus strand of MAIP01000037.1, from coordinate 14,804 downwards.
CTTTTTCTGACCTTTTCGGCTGGAATTAATTGGCCCACCTCGGCATAAATCCAGTCTGACAAGCGGATGATTTGCCTTTCGACAGCTAGACAACCACGTAGCCAAACTGCAGGCGCATCTTAGCAGTTACAGTCCCACTTAGCCACGTCGCTGAGCCTCTCTTCATTTTGTTTTTCTTTTTGTTTTTTTTTCTTTTTCCTTTTGACAGGTCCGTAGACCGCTCGTTCACGCACGCTGACCCGCAGACAAAAGGCAGACAAGACGAAAGGCCAAATTTAATTTCAAACACGGCTCAAGCTGGCCGAAGATCTGCCAATCTAGTCAGACACGGCAAAAAGAGACCGGTGACCCCTGCTCGCGAGCAACCAGCCAGTCACCAAAGATAGATTAGTCGTGAGAGCACACCTTGACACCAGTGCACCGGCAATCGACGTTTACACGACTCACGAATAGAAGCTAGTTTTGAAGGAACGACAGTGTATACTGTATGTGTGTGCGTTTTGGTCATATACAGTACACCGAAAGCACCTTGAAGCAAAGTGTGCATACTCAAGCATTAAAGCAAAGCTCGATGCGGAAAGCACCGAAGGTCAACAAACAATGGCTGTTGCTCGGAAACAAGGTGAGAGGCGCAAATCCACACACGAAAGGAGAAAGAGATGAAAGGGAACGCCAACTCATCTCGCATCTCACATCTCAGACACGAGCGAAGCGATCCACGGCAAGGAGGATAACCGTCAACGCAAGTCAATCCAGTTATGGCAATAGGCGAGCGATCAGAGCAAGCATGGCTGACAGGTGCAGCCGCATCAACTGCATCAGCAGCAGCAGCAGCAGCAGCAAGGAACAAACGGCCCGGTTCAAAGGGACTTAGACTACCGAAAGGGACAAGCGTGGGATCAAAGATTGCACAATGGGCAGCATCCCTCTCGGCAAAGGCGGACCACACTTTGCACGACCAATTTTGACATTTTGGTACCGGACCTGACTTGATTCGACGCATGGTCGGAGATGAAAGTGTGAGTGTCTCTTGAACAACGGATCAAATTTTCCTGGATACTGTATTTTTGGTCGATCTGTTTTATTTTGTTGTGGCAGTCGGCCATTCATCCTTATTTTTGACCGACTTCATTTCAATTCAAAATTTGAAATAAACAGTGAAAATCGAAACCTTAGGCGAGGCAGACGACACCCCGCTGATCCCATTCCCTGGAAATGAACACAAAGCCAAAAAAGAAAAGTAAGCGTAAAGTGTGCCGAGTGACAGCGACAGCGAAAATCTATTTGTTTTGAATTGATGCCTTCTTTTCAGGCTTGTTCAGGCTTGTTCGTATTCGCAGTTGACGCCAAAAACGCACCCTGCTCATCGAGATCCTGCAAGCTGCTGCGAGTGTCAGACACCTCATCCTGTCATCACCACTTCAGACTTGGTCATGTTCCGGCACTTTGTGCTCCGGATGCACTTGGTCGATCGTCGCCATCGAAGTGTTGTGCATGACACTTCAAAGAATTGGGTGACATGGAGAAGCCATTCTGCAGCTGCACTGCACTGCACTGTGGATCGGTGGGTCGGTGGGTCGGTGGGCGAGTCGGTTTTGCGTCTTGCGTTTGGTGGGACCTGTCAATCTGGCTTGCCTACCTGCCTGCAACTTGTTCGGATTTAAGTTGAGCTCGGTTTTGACGTGGCAGTATGACCCTCTAAAGCCAAAACCAATCAAGTGGGACCTGCTCCGTTACTTCCTAGAACATTGATGATGCTTGGGCTTAGTGTCAATCTTGCAGAGCGCACCGACAAAGGACCGAGGTTCGTCTAACCTAAGAGCTGCTTTCGAGCGCCACTTTTTTGCTGTTCCTGGAGCGATTCACTAAGCATGGTACAGTCGAGCCTTGCCGATGCCAAGGCTGTAATTCGGCAGGTCTTGCTGTCAACGTTAGTGCGCCCGTGTCGAAGGCTGTCAATTCAAATTGCCCGATGCTAAATATCAAGCGAACTGCACGAGGTCGATCCGAGTCACCGTCGATTGCATAGCGACAGCACCTCTTACAATTGCAGAGAAGCAACCATCACAATGCATGGTCAATTTCAGCATCCTTACCGCTGCATGCATCCAATTGCATCGAGTAAGCTGCATCCAACTCTGTGCAACAACAACAAAGCTTCAAGAGTTTATTTTGGGTTCCGCAGCTGTGGTCGATGGGACAAAAGGCAGCCTTGATCAGAGAACAAACCCACGCAAGGCTGTCTCGAAGTTGAGTAGGGTGAGCGTGTAATTGGATTGCCGCATCTTGCTTTGTTCTTTGCCGAGAGAGGAGAGTGACAAGGTGACACTGTGACACTGGAGGTACGCCTCTTCTTGATGAACACGAGGAAGGTTTTCCACCGGAAGACGAGGCAGGATGCGATGCAAGCGGCTTCCCAGCTGTCACGAAATTTGACATCCAGCTCCTGTCTATCTTTCGAGCTTTTCGAGCTGCAATTTCCACCACAGTCAGTCACCATTTCCTCTGCGAAAACGCGCGCGCGTCGGCTGCATTTCAAAGTCAGGAGCTCGACAGCGCAGATCCATGCCGTCATCGTTGCTTAAAAAGGGTCAAGCCCGGCTGAACTCGCTTAGCATCCGACTTGTATTTGAAGCACAGCCCGAATCCGGTCGCCTGTCTTCCAGCCTGCCTGCCAATTGAACGGCGTCAAGAATGAAATAAAGGCTAAATAAATCTTTTTCTCCTCCCTGCCTGTGCTCCCCACCCGGAGCGAAACGTCGCCGGGAATTCTGTTCCGCGCTGATTTAATCTTTGTTCGACATCCTTCCCGTCACGCCCAGCTGTGCCGCCCAGTGACACATCACAACGGTACAGAAAAAATCCTGCTTGGGTCTACTAGACATACACGCCTTCCCGCTGCAATGCTGCTTTGCGGTCGGCCCTTGACCGGTCATGAATTGGCTTTCTGTCTCGGACCGACCTAGCCGCGGCATTGTTCTCCTTATGCTGTAGCGTTCTTTGCCGTGTCGCACGTCGGTCTGTTCAACTCGACATCTTCGCCGTTCCGCCTTCGACTCTGCTGTTGTTCTCATTGTTTTGCTCGCTTGCGTTCAAGGTACTGTAGCAGCTACTTCATGCTGCTTGATGGAATGATCGTTTGCGTCCGACAGCTACAGTCATTTCCATGGCCGTGCATGCCATTACCGTCTCCCCACACCTGCCTGACATGCTACAGTGAGTCGGGTTCGAGCCTGTTGCCTCTCAAGATGCCGCGGCAGTAAGCGAGCTCGACGAATGAGTTGCATGGAATCAACACCTTCGTTCACCGGGCTGAATTTTACATCTCTACCTGATGGCAGTCATAGTCTCTCTTGACGGCCTTGCATCAAAACGGGTAAACCATTCACTCACGACCGCGCCTCCGTGCTCGATTTCACCTTCACATCAACTCGGTAGCATCTTGAACATACCTAAGTCAACATGAGGTTATCAGTGTGATCGTATCATCGCCCTCGCAACAATGCTTCAGCAGTGAAGCACAAACGACGGACAAGTAACTGGCTTCTGGCTTCTCTCGTTGTCTCAAAGTGAAGTGATCTTCCCTCGCCTCTCCGCTTCATGCGACTCAAAGGCTTCTCGGTCAGGCGACATTGGACTGAATTACAAATTCGGCAAATCCAGCCGTTTGGCTCTCTTTCTGACAACGCAAGGCGCACTTTGTCTTGACGTTGAAGATTCTCAGCGTGCAATTGAACAAGGGTGGTCATGATCATAGCCATCGCACCATGAAGAGAAAGAACACCTATGAAAATCGTGCATCTTCCAGCATGCGTAGCAGAGGGCATTTCCGTGCAAGCGTCTTCGGTACCACACGATCAAGCCCGACACTGTATGCATGCAACTTGCCCTCTACAAACACCTATCAAGCTTGACACTGAAACACCGAATCAGCAGCCCGCCTTCGACGCTCACAGATTGCTACTCGTTCGGCAAGCAAGCGATTGAAAGGGCAGGGTTCGTGTCAAGGAGCACCATGCCTTTTCCCGGCAACACAGATTCATTCTTGGACCTGTCTCAAAATTTGACGCTAGGTAGATTAGGCTAAAGCTGTCACCGTCTCGCTTGCAAGTATTTTGCCGCGCATGCATCACCGAAGCTGGACCATCAACCCAGGGCCGCGGAATACTTATCCCGCCGAAGGAAGCACGGTCAATGGGTCTGAGCGATGAAGCAACATGAAGAGGAAAAGTAGACCCTTGCGTCAAAACGAGGCTGAAGAGCTTGACTTTGCAGGCTAAAGGGGTCTACAAGATCGCCCAAAGGGTGTAGCGTGGGAAAAGCAGGACGCATGTCAAAGCCTCCTGACCGAAATACCGAATCTTCCGATTGGGCGTCATGCGCAGCTCAGCCCCTGCAGATCTATCGCACGCTTCCAGCCCAGCTGTCATGCGATTCATCATTCTGACAGCTTGGAGGGGCTAAATGCATCGAGGCGCTCAACATCTTTCAGAACGATGAAGGCGAATGTTCGGCTTCAGCTAGTCCCGGTCGTACCGGTCAGCTCGTTGACACCGCCCGAGTAGAGGAGCTTATCAAATAAGTTGCCATTGTTACGACTTGCCGAAGCTGCAGGCAGCTGCCCGGTCGACGCTATACATTGCTACACGATCCGGGTCCCATTGTCAAAAGCGACAATGCGGTCGTGAACCAACAATCGCTATTGTACCGTCTGCATCGCCATCAACTGCATCTGGTCGTTCCACATGGAGAAGAAAAGGCTCCGACATGCAAATCGCAGTCGACAGACAACACATTGTTCTCCATTGCTCATTGTTTTGACAAAGCAAACATTGTTAATTTTCGGCCAACTCGCTCGAATTTGCTGTCAATGAGCGGTCAAGTCGCTCGAATCTGGTCTTATTGTTGGCACGAACTCTTATTGTTCTTCCTTTGACAAGCAACGGATGGGTGGGAGAATGCGCCCTGGCCTTATCTGACAAAGACCACGTCAAACAAAGCGATGGCCGAGAACTTCGGGCTTCGAGGCCATCAAAAGAAAGGTGATTGCAGCTGCCATCGTTGGCTTGCTTATGCAATGTCATGATCCTGTAGCTTCAGCTTGAAGCTCATCTACCGGCGGCTTTGAGTCGAACCGAGCGTGAAATGTCGCTGCCGCCAGCCGGTGATGAGACTCAGGACGGTGGCTCGAAGCGATAAGCTGCCTCGATACTCTTAGGCTACCAGCTGGAGCCCCGAGCCTGTCCAGTGAAAGACGAGGCTGAAGCATGATGTTCTCCTTTGCCTCGAGACCTCCTCGTGGTCCGAGAGCTCGGTCGGATCGGGCTCCCTTGTAGCTCGAGACATGACCCGGTGGATCATCTAAAACCTCTAGATCTAGCTTCGTGAGCGGAATGGCCTGATGGTCGACTTGATTTTGATTCTAGCAACAATCCCGTTCCCTCTCCCATTCATGTGTATCGCGCATCGTCCAACCATGTCTCTACCAGATGTCACCGTCGCTTCCAATGATCATGACGAGGAGCAGAATGCCAAAGACTTCAAATTGTCAGATCGATACAAAATTTCGATTCCGCGTCTCGCTCACGCGGTCCATGTGTGACGAGCTTGGAAAGTGGAGCAAATCTAACTTTAGCAGCGCAGGGGCCTTGTGTTAAGCGCAGCCGAGCTTGTGACCTCTTCAACACGCACACTCGTCCCTTTTCGCATTAGCCGTCCCGTTACCCTGAACACAGCATCCCACAGGATCACTAGACAATCGTCGTGGCTTCGCTTGTCTGCAGGGTCAACTGATACGCCCAAAGAAGCTTCTTCTTGGCCACACGCTCGGCGCAGCAGCAGCAGCAGTCGCATCTTGCGGCATCCGAGCGTCGACCGATCCGGCTAGTCACTGGTCGGCTGATAGGATGTCAAGACAGAATCGTCCGTACACATGGGGAGGGGCGCAGCCTGGATCATCCTTCTCCAATCCCACATCACCTTCTCTCGAGTCAAGCACTTTCGGCTTCGAACCCAACGTTCCGGATATCTACCGACGTGCTTGGAATGCAGTAACGAACAGCTCATCAAACGGCTCCTTCGGCGATCCGTCCGACGCAGACATCCACCTAGGCTTGCTTCACAAAGTACTCAGCTCAGCTGGAGGATTGGGCGCAGGAAGGGCAGAACAGATTGTCAATGCTGCTTGCAAAGGGTCTCGCTGTTCGCGAACCGAGTTCTTTGTGGCATTAGGATTGTTGCACCAAGTACAGCAGGGGGAAGAGCTCAACACCCAACTCGTTCAGCAGAAGCTCACCACAGGCAGCCTCGGCACTCCAACAATGAATCTCGATGGTCTCAGCGCCGACGCACGCTCGAATCACACTTTCCCACCGACAGCTCCTTCCGGGTTCTCACGAGGTGAAATACGTCCTCCTGGACCAATGCGCGAAATGTCGGATCCATGGAATGCAAGTAGCGGCAGTAGCATCAATAATGGCAACGACCTTCGTTCTGGTAACGGCGCATACGATGGCATGCCGAACCAATACGATCCAACGAGTTTCGACTCTGCTTTCCGGGGCGGCTTTGCTTCCAACGGCTCGTCAGGTCCCTCCGATCGCAACAAGGCAGGCTTGGTGGACAGCAGAAGACCGCATACGCTCTACACCCACAACGAGGGCTCCTCATCCGGCACAGCACCTGAATCTGGTACTAATAATGGCTTCTTGGCACCTGATCAGTCTCGGTCGACGGCAAGGCAGCCACGCACTCCTCGTCAAGAACGTCCCTTCTCGTATATGTCGGATACGGCTGAGACAAACGCAGTGGACGCCGCAGAAGATCCCTCTGCTGAGTTGCCCGACGACGAGGTCACTGTGCGCCTACGCAGCGAGTTGGAAGGTTTCATCATCAAACACAACGTTTACATTGTCACTTCGAGTCTGCGCAAGTCAGAGGTGACGCGAAGGTACAGCGACTGGCTCTGGCTATCAGAGTGTCTTGTCAAACGATACCCATTTCGATGCTTGCCGGTGCTGCCACCCAAACGTATCGCCATGCCGATCGCAGGGCGTCATCTCAGCGCAAATGATCTCTTCATCGAACGAAGACGACGAGGACTCGAACGATTCTTGCGCATGCTCACAAGGCATCCTATGCTGCGCGAAGATAAGCTGGTTGAAGTGTTCTTCACAGAGCAGCGTCCGATTGCAGAATGGAAGAGCTCGTCGCCCGCGCTCTTTTTGGATGAGGAAGGATTGATCAAGATCGTCGATGAAGCCGAACGAATGAGCATTCCAGAGGATCTGGAATTAAAGTTGACACAGCAACGAAGTGCGATTCCAGAGCTGTTGGAGCGGTGGACTGCGATGGTTGCTCTGTTCGAACGCATCATCAAACGCAACGATGCAGCCGCGGCTGACTACTCTCGGCTCAACTTTTCGCTCTTGTCGGTCATCGAGACTTCGTCCAAACGATGGAGGCCAGGCAGTGATACGGGCAAGAAGACGGAAGAAACTCTGTCTACAACGGCGACGATCTTCCAAGACCACTCAGACATCACCTCATCTCGTGTCTCTGCGGTATCGCTTTCCACACTGGAAGGAATGAAAGCACAACGCGATCTGATCCTCTCCTTCCGTGACCTTATCGCACGTATCGACCGACAACTCGTTGACCCCATTGACATGCTCAAGAAGCGCATTGAAGCATCCCGAAGTAAAATCACAACGCTAGCAACCGCACCGGGCAACAATGCAAGCACGCAACAGGAGCAGGCCACCCTCTCGGCACTGGTCAAGCAAGACACCCAATCGATTCAGAAGTATTTGAATCGACGCGTGCACGCAAAGAAGACGATCTGGGAGGAACTGATCTGGTTCCATCATCGATTCAAGGCGGTGGAGGAAGATCTGCAGAAGTTCGTTAGGGATGAGACGTTCTTCCTCGCGAATCTGACGAGGTTGTGGGAGGCGACGGAGATGAAGATGAAGATGATTCGTTGAGATCGTCGACAGGGGGGATGACTTAGGGAGGTGTCGGGTTTTGGTCAGTCATTACTCTGCGTAGTTACACGCAATTGCAATTCGTAAGCATTGTTCGAAAGGACTTTGATGTGCGAACGAAGACGTTCACGTCATTTGTGGACACTTAAGCAGCTTGAGGTGCTTAGAATGTGAAAGCAGCTTTCGACAGGTTCTAGGAACCGGGCGAACGTTCGTTGTAAGACGAGATAGCTTCCGCACGTGCTTGCTTGCAACGCTGAGACGGTCAATGCTGCTGAGAGTTGGCCAGTGTCCAAACAAAGAGTCTCTCGAGTAGGCGCATGTTGCTACGTTCGATTGATCTGGGCGTCTTCTAAACCAATTTATGCGAGTGTGAGGCGAGTCTGGCTTTTGGGCGCTTATCAGGCATGTGCTGTCGCATCGCTTGCAAAAGGCATGTCTAACTTGACTCTGGCAATCAGGAACAAGACCAAAGCAGCAGCAGAGGGCGCTTCCTCGGGACAGTCAGAGACACACAGAGAGTCGGAAAAACGGTAAACTCAGATTTTCCTGCCATTTTTTGGCTCTTTTTTTTTTTGGCTGTTTCGTGATTCCCGTCAACAGGGTGCTGCAGCTGCTGAATGCTGAATGCTGAAATGCTGAAATGCTGAAAGGCTGAGCTGCTGAGCTGCTGCATGCAAGATCCCCGCTTCGTGACGCAGCCGACTCCCAAGTCACAATTGCAAAGCGTGTGAAGGCAGCCGAGATTTTTTGAAATTTGGCACTTTTTCGCGAAGGAGCTGCACCCTTGGCTCCCCGTTTGGGTTTCACTCCTTACCATTTCTATCCCGACACCATTCGCCATCCGTCCCCGTTCATCCCACCCCGCCATGGGCTGTCTTCTTGGCGAGCTACTCCACACATCACCTCATCTTTCAGACGCAGTCTCATTATAGCTGAGCTTTGCATCGGTCACAAAGGCCCCATTCACACAGCAGCGCGACTTCGTAGCGAGCTCGTCACGGCAGAGAGGACACATATACTCGACGCACCCGACAGCACTCCCTTGTCCATTCACCAACACCATCTCTTCTCCCCGGCTCTTCAACGCAGCGCCTGGCTGCATACAGCAACAAACCTACCTCTAACCGCGCGCAGCTGCTTGTTCAGCTCGCGCTCCACCTTCGACCACCATGAAGTGCACGAATTGTGGCTCGTCGGCCATCGACTTTGCCGACAATCAGGCAGTATGTTCGCAATGTGGTGTCGTACTCGAAGAGTCGCAAATCGTCAGCGACATTACTTTCGGCGAGAACTCAGCAGGTGGCGCCGTCGTTCAGGGTAGCATGATCGCTGCCGACCAGGCTCGTGCACGTGTTTCGGGTCCAGGTGGATTCCGTGGCGGCTATGTTAGCGAGTCACGCGAAATGACCATCTCGAATGCACGAATCAACATCAACAATATGGCTTCAGCGTTGCGTATTCCATCGCATGTCGCTGACCGCTCGCTTCGTTTCTTCACGCTTGCACTCGATGGCGGCGCCTCGGCAGCGACCGGTGACGAGCCCAAGAACTACGTCCTTGGTCGCAAGTCGGAATACACCGTTGCAAGCTGTCTCTATGTCGCGTGTAGGATGGAGAAGACAACGCACATGCTCATCGATTTTGCCGATGCCATTCAAGTCAACGTCTTCATCCTAGGCCGATCGTATCTCAAGCTCATCCGCATACTCAATCTCCGCCTTCCTCTGATCGACCCATCTATCTACATCGCGCGCTTCGCCGCCTTACTCGACTTTGGCGAAGAGACCCAAAAAGTCGCGTACGATGCTTCCAGACTTGTCTCACGGTTCCAGAAGGACTGGATCACGGAGGGACGCCGACCTGCTGGTATCTGCGGTGCATGCCTGATGCTCGCCGCGCGTATGAACCATTTCCGACGTTCGGTCAGCGAGATCATTCAAGTGGTCAAGATCGCCGATGTGACTCTCAAGGCGCGTCTGGAGGAGTTCAAGAAGACGCCGACAGGTCAACTCACTGTGCAAGACTTCCGCAGCGTCTGGCTGGAAGAGGAGCATGCACCACCAGCCTTCCTTCGCGCTCGTGAACCAGCGACCAACAAGCGGAAGCGCAAAAACTACAAGAACATCAAGCTCGAAGGCGTCAACAGCGGCGAGGAGGAGGGAGACACAGATGCGGATGCGGATGCTGAAGGCGAAGAAGACCGTGTGGCTGGCAGTGTGGCAAGGGAAGCGGAAGGCGGCGAGATCGATGTCATCGATCCAGCGCTAGAAAAGGTAGTCGATGAGGCCACCGAGCAAGAGATCCAGCAATATTTGCAGCAAAATCTCGCACAAGAGCTCGACAGGGCGCTCGAGACGCAGGAGCGTGAACGAGAGGAACGCGCAAAGTCGGGCAAGGTGGGTGGAGATCCTACTGCACCAACGGCGAGCGCCGAGGATGCGATCCCAGATGCGAACGTTGCTGGCCCTTCAGGCTCGCGGGAAACGCTAGACATTAGCAGAGCTGGCAAGCTTCTCCCCCTTGGCGGACTTGGAATGGACGTACAGAGCACCTTCGGCGCGGAAGCGTCTGCTGCCTCGAGCGGCGTTGCTAACGAAAGCGATGCAGCAGCAGCAGCCGGCAGAAGACGCAGTGTCGCACAGCCCGTCGACGACCTAGCCGACTTGGACGAAGAAGAGCTGGACCGTTTCATCTTGTCGCCGGAAGAGGTCAAGATCAAAGAACGTGTCTGGATGGAGTTCAACAAGGATTGGATGGAGCAGACACTCAAGAAGCAGCTCAAGCTCGAGCACGATCAGAAGATGGGTGTGCCCATCCGCGAGCCTTACAAACGAAAGAAGCCCAAAGCGCCACGCGATGCTTCGACTGCCATGCACAACACGTCGGCAGCTGAAAGCGCCAAGATGATGCTCAAGCAGAAACAGTTCAGTAAGAAGATCAATTACGATGCTCTGAACAACCTGTTCCCCGGTGCCAAAGTTGTTGGTGGAGGAGGTAGTGGCAAGGGTAGCAAAGGTGGGAAGAGCAAAAAGTCGCAAAGCTCCCGATCGCGGAAGAGGGGCAGACAGCAGAGCAGCGACGAGTCATCCTCCTCTTCCGAAGACGAAGACACCACCAGTCGAGGCAGGAACGGCCGAAAAGGCGCCAGCAAGAAGTCATCAAAGAAGTCGCAAAGCACAGGTCACGGCTACTTTGAATCGGACAACAACGACTCGCAAGTCGAAGTGGTCGAAGAGGACGGAGAAGTGTTGCCGTCATCGCATCCTCTTCGTAGGAAAGAGACGAGGCTTAACAAGCGTGGTCAGATGTCGTCGGCGGCGGAAGAATCGGGTGTGACGGATCTAGGTGAAGATATCGATGAATGGGCGGAACAGACGCCGCTCGATATCAATGCTGTTAACATGCGGAAGCAGCTTGGTTACTTTGATGGTGATGATTATGATGATGAGTGATCATCTTCGGCACACTCTCTCTGTTGCAGGACTCTCTTCATTTTCTTCGTCACACTTCTGCACAACGATCCACGCTTGTCATTATCCCTTGTCACTTAATTTTCCTTGTTCACTTGCAACGATACCCAATGCATTCTTCTCAACGTTTTACGCACATCTCTCGTTCATGGTAGAGAGGCAGACCGCTAAGCGCTCACGTTTTTTCACGGCAATCCTATCGCCAAAGAGAGATTCCTCGCGGCCGGCAGTGAGCAATTCAACGTGCATGACTGCAAGGTTTCCAGCAAAGCAAACTTGCCCGATGTAGTAAGGCCTTTCGGCATGCGCCCGATTCAGTCTTTCTCTACGCACCAACGCACGCAAACGCGTCGGTATCAGACAGCAGAACGGTTCACCGAGCCGGCGGCTGAACTGCTGTGAACGTAGATTTCGTTTGTGGCTGGTCTAGTTTGTACTTTACCTCCCACAAACGCTCACAACTCTACGTTTCGAGCGCCTGCTGCTTTGCTTCGTCAAAGTGAAAGGCGGGGTAAAGGAGGTTTGACCGTCCGACGAGCGCCAAGCACCGAGCTCATGAGATGGAAAAGTGGGTTGAGCGGGCGGTGGTTGAAACATGTAACGTCCATTGGCTTGGCTCGATGGGATTTGTGGTTTGCCCCGACGACGAAAGGTAGGGTCTAACGCATGTCGTGATTACGGAGCGAGGCGGAGCTGCCGGGAAAGTCGAGCCAAAACCACGCGTTGAGAAAAAAGAGGATGCCGATTCGAACTCACCGCTGCAATTTGCTGGACGGATGCGTGTGTTCCTGAGCAAGAAGCAAATAGCGGACCGCGTCGATGCGGAAAACGCCACTCCCGCTGCCAGTACCACCCCCCACAGAAGCATGGCTATGAAGCTGTCACACATTCATACGACAGTAGAAAGAGTGTTGGAGAAATGAAACAAAATAGTCGGTCTCGTCGCTTGCGAACTTGGTGTTAAAAGTCAAGCTGCGACAAGGCCCAGCTAGATGTCTGAGACACGCTCTCGCTGGCGTTTGTAGCCGTGGTAAAGAGACGCAGGAAAGATTGGAGGATTTTTGGCTGTGTTGCCGTAACGGCAAAATTTGGCCGATAAACGTATGTACAGACTGGCAGAGTACGGTAGAACGGAAGATCCGACGAAACGGAAACCCCTTCTTTCGTCCCTTTTCTGTTGCGCCTAGAACTCAAAATCCGCAAGCAAGCAAAGCAAGCAAAGCAAGCAAGCAAGCAAGCAAGCAAGCAAGCAAGCGTGCATAACTCGTCGTCGGAACTTCCCAGACCGCAGAGAACTCTCTTTTTCGCCTCTTTTTTGTTTGACACAACGGCTTTGCCGAGCCTTGCTTGCCTTGCTTGCCACACCGGCTAGCTGCCCTTTGAGGAGAGACGGTGATGGCCGTGAGTTCCAAGCATGTGCTTTCCTCCCGCCTCCTCCCTTCTCTCTTGCATCCGCTGCTATTTCCTTTTGTCTCGTTTCTTTAGGGTGCATCCGACAGCGAACTAGTGGCTGCTAGGCAAAGGAAGACGTTGCATGGTCCAAGCTTGAAGCTGAGCCTCCCTTTCTTTTGTCCTTTGGCTTCAATTGACGCCGGCGTCTTTTGAAAGAATACTCGTTGCTGTCTATCCTTATCACCACGCTTCTCTTGCTCCATCTTGCTCTTCGACACTTCCCGACCATAGACGATCCTCTTCCCACAGATACCCTCCTATCAGCTCGACATAGATACATACATAGACATCCTTTACTAGATTGCGCAATATCGCCGACGAATCCATCATCCTATCGGAGTCATAGATCAGCATCAGACAGCCAAGCTCTCGACACCACTCACACGCAACGCAAGCCGCCACCATGTACACGGCCAGGTTCTCTGCCGTGACCTTACTAGCCTCCCTTCTGGCATCGTACACAACTCTAGCGACAGCAGCAACCCCATTCGCACCCACTTCCGATCCCGGTATCTACCCCGGCGGCGATCAAAACCCAGTCGACGGCTGGACCACCCTCCCCACCATCGATGGCGCACGTATCGACAACTCCACCCTCGTCGTAGGCAAAGGCTCCGCCACCCTCGTCCACTACATCGACGCTGTCTACGATCCATCCAAGATCAAGCGCGCCGTCATCCAGATTCACGGCGAGAACCGAGATGCGTGGAATCAGTGGATCTACGCCGATTTGGCAGCGAAGCGCGGCGCGACAGGTGGAAGTTTCAACAGAGATGAAGTGGTCGTAATGGCGCCGATGTTTTTCGATACTGCTGACGAAGGGGCGTATCCATTCGATCCGAGTTTGGATAGTGGCAATGCGGTGACGAGTACGCAGGATACGGCGGTGACTCCGACGGATAAGCAGAGTTTTGCAAAGCAGACTTCGAGCGCTAGTGCTTCGCGTCATCGTCGTTCGGATTCACAACAACGTCGAAAGGAGATGGCGAAGAAGAGGAGAGGGATTCACCGGATTCCGTTGCAAAAAGTCAGCACGACCGAAGCGATGATTTGGAAATCGATTGAGTGGGGGGATGGTAGTCCTTGCTACGAACCTGCGAACGCTGAGGGTGCGGGAAGCTTTGAAGCGCTTGATGCCGCCGTTGCTTTTTTCCTCGACAAGAACAGGTTCCCGCATCTGCGCAAAGTCGTCGTCGCAGGCTTCAGTCTGGGCGGTCAACTTACGAGCAGATACGCTACATTCAGAAACGACACTTCCGAGGACGGAAGGGTCATCTACTGGGTTTCCAGCCCCAACTCCTTCGTTTACTTTTCCAGCGAGAGGCCGGACCCGATCGGTTCGGCTTGTGCCAACAACTACAACGATTACAAGTACGGTTTGGCCGGTACGCTGCCACGATACTTTGTCGAGTCGGGGAACCAGCTTTCCACCTCGGGTCTGATTTCGAGGTACCTCAGCCGAACGATCTTTTTCCTCGTTGGTATGAACGATAGGGGTGCGGGGCTGGACAGCTGTGCACCGAACTCGCAAGGCCTAGGCCACCTACAAAAGGTGTACTATTGGACACAACAGATCGTCCCCCTCCTTCCGGGTAGTACAGGCGTCAAGGGCCAATTGCCAAGCAATATGTTGGTCAGGTTTGTGGAGGATACGGGACATCAAGATTGGAAAGTGATTACGTCGGATCCGGGGGTGGAGACGTTGATGTTGAAACATTGGTATAATAATGGAAGCGATGCAAATGCGTCAAGTAGTAGCGGGGTGGAGGCGGGGGAGACGCCGTCTGGGTCGGCAGTGACTAGTACGAGCACCGGTAAGGGGGGAAGTAAGAGTGGTGCCACGAAAGGGTTGGGGGGTGTTTCGGCGCTGATGGTTGCGGTTACGGCGGGGGTG